>NQII01001129.1:400516-416676 GCA_002778355.1 Clitarchus hookeri | reverse complement strand
CGCACAATGCGGCGAGATGGACCCCGGGGCCGGCGCTTAATCCAGCCCCTCGCCGTCTTATTTGCGGCCCGTCACGACAGAGGCCACAATGGACACGCGCATCTGCACGTCGTTGCCGCGCCGGACAATGAGCCGGCAGCGCTGCCTGCTCGCCCCAGCTCCAGCCCCACTCTCTTCTGCACACCACGCAAATGCTCACGGCTTAAGGTAGAGTCCATTCGCGGTTCCTTCACACTTTTTGAACTACACCTTTGAAAGAACACCACCGTGTATGACGTGTTTGATTGTTTACTAAATATGCCATGTATCTCAAGCGTATTATACTTGTGTTAACATAGAAGTACTTCAATTCTGGTTAGATTTAACTTTTTTATTTTATCCATATATTACTCATATAACTAATATGAATAAATACAGACAGAAATAGGTAAGTTGGTAATGCCTAGTAACAAATAGTTATTTTGCAAAATATTATTACACTGGGTGCGCAACAATGCGGCGCGTTGGCTCTCTAGTGTATTTCTCTAAGCTGTTGGCTGTTGGAGGCGGAGGAATATCCTGAAAGTAGAACTTCAGCAGGGCTTCAAAAAAGGTCGAAGTAATCGTTAATGGGGTATATAGCTATAAACCTTCGTACGTAGTATTTTTTTTTTCGGACTACTAAAAATAATTTTTAAAAACAAATTGCCTGAATTAATTCACTAGTTATTACTTGGAAAAAGCTGCAAATATTCAGTTTGAGTACAATTTATTTTATTTTTATCAAAAACATACGAAATAAAAAAAAATCCTTGTCCACGATTTTTTTTNCAGTTTGAGTACAATTTATTTTATTTTTATCAAAAACATACGAAATAAAAAAAAATCCTTGTCCACGATTTTTTTTTGTGCTACCATTAGCTACCAACGTTATCCGAAAACTTGCATTGTGATAAAATACAATCCTTTTCAGGCCATATGTGAAACGTATAAAGCCTTAAGCGGCCCTCTGAACAAGTGAAATTCTCTGAAAAGGCAGTTGACATCGTGTTATCATATATGTTTACTGGATATTAGTTACAACAGAAACGTTTCATCATTGTCCACACAGGCGCTTCTCTTGTAAGTTAACATATACTGCACATTTATAATATCTGACTTCATTAATAAATAACATTATTTGTTTTAGTTGAAGCGCTCTTTAATTTTTGGCAAAAATCAATAACATTGCTTGTTACAATAGAATTGTTCCGTTGTTTTTGGCAAANTGTGCTACCATTAGCTACCAACGTTATCCGAAAACTTGCATTGTGATAAAATGCAATCCTTTTCAGGCCATATGTGAAACGTATAAAGCCTTAAGCGGCCCTCTGAACAAGTGAAATTCTCTGAAAAGGCAGTTGACATCGTGTTATCATATATGTTTACTGGATATTAGTTACAACATAAACGTTTCATCATTGTCCACACAGGCGCTTCTCTTGTAAGTTAACATATGCTGCACATTTATAATATCTGACTTCATTAATAAATAACATTATTTGTTTTAGTTGAAGCGCTCTTTAATTTTTGGCAAAAATCAATAACATTGCTTGTTACAATAGAATTGTTCCGTTGTTTTTGGCAAAAGTGTTTCTCTTGTAAGGTAACATATACTCTAAATTTACAATAACTGACTTTATGAATGAACAGCTTAGTTTGTTACAATAGAAACGTTTCACTGTTAACACTTGTATAGCTCTTATAAGTGAAGAAATATAATATGTACATGTACAAGAAGTGAATCTTGTGGATCAACGATTGTGTAATTTTAGAAAAATGCGCCAGTTCCAGTTAAAAATTATTTTGTGTGTCNATAAACGTTTCATCATTGTCCACACAGGCGCTTCTCTTGTAAGTTAACATATGCTGCACATTTATAATATCTGACTTCATTAATAAATAACATTATTTGTTTTAGTAGAAGCGCTCTTTAATTTTTGGCAAAAATCAATAACATTGCTTGTTACAATAGAATTGTTCCGTTGTTTTTGGCAAAAGTGTTTCTCTTGTAAGGTAACATATACTCTAAATTTACAATAACTGACTTTATGAATGAACAGCTTAGTTTGTTACAATAGAAACGTTTCACTGTTAACACTTGTATAGCTCTTATAAGTGAAGAAATATAATACATGTACAGAAGTGAATCTTGTGGATCAACGATTGTGTAATTTTAGAAAAATGCGCCAGTTCCAGTTAAAAATTATTTTGTGTGTCGTTTACAATTGTTTTGTGTTCATGTCTAAGGTTTATTTTAGTTTTTGGTTTGTTATTACGAAAATAATTTTTATTAATTTTACTGCACTAATGAGAATTTTTTGCCACGCCAACAGCGTAGTTCTGTAATTTGTGTGCAAACAATTACTGTGCAAAGTAGTCACTTCTGGAGAACTGAGTGGACATAATTATGAAAATAATAATTTATTATATATTTATGAAAGTTATAATTTAGGGNGAACATAATTATGAAAAAAATAATTTATTATTTATTTATGAAAGTTATAATTTAGGGCGGATGGAAGCAAAACTAATTTTAAAGAATGCTGTTAAAAGCATTTAAGGATATTTGTTGAAATATGTTTTCAGCTGTGTAATATAAAACTTTACGAATTATTATTATTCTATTTGGTTGTGATATGTGTGATGGGCCAAACAAGTACGTCTGTATGAANTGTTGAAATATGTTTTCAGCTGTGTAATATAAAACTTTACGAATTATTATTATTCTATTTGGTTGTGATATGTGTGATGGGCCAAACAAGTACGTCTGTATGAAACTTTACAAAACTAAATAAAATGTAATACGACAAAAGTCGTAACACATGCGGCTAATTGATTACATTGGAATACTGATTCTTTAAAGTGTATTATCTGTTTCTTGCCATTTTCATAATATGTTATGTTATCAGTATAGACTCATTAAAATATTTCAGTAAATAGCATATATTCGAAAAGGGCGACTTGTGTCACTGCTGATAGCAAACGGTTTTTAGTTAGNAAATATTTCAGTAAATAGCATATATTCGAAAAGGGCGACTTGTGTCACTGCTGATAGCAAACGGTTTTTAGTTAGGCATTTATCTTGGTCGTCAAAGTTATGATGGAATAATTTAAAAAGTAAGTCCCTTGAAAATTATCTCCCCAATCATTTTATCACAATAAGTGTACAGCTGTGTAACGCCGACCACTTGCGGCTGTAGACTCGTCACAAAATAATAAGTCTNTTATCACAATAAGTGTACAGCTGTGTAACGCCGACCACTTGCGGCTGTAGACTCGTCACAAAATAATAAGTCTAAACTTTAAACATGACTTTCGGTCTAAAGCGGTTCCATATCGCGATATTCAGCTTTGAATTTGAAGCAAAAAAACAGATTCAGTGCAGATATTACAGAAGTATTTAAGGTGGTACACTGAATGACTTGGGTAATGTCTAATTGGACGAAGGTACGCAACCACTGCAAAACCTCTTGAGGTCATCAACTGTTTAATTGAAGATAACTGAGGTTACAATTTTTTTTTTCCCATAAAATATTGTAACNAGGTACGCAACCACTGCAAAACCTCTTGAGGTCATCAACTGTTTAATTGAAGATAACTGGGGTTACAATTTCTTTTTTCCATAAAATATTGTAATGCAGAAGCATAATTGGTTTTTAGAACATCGGATTATCTATCAGCATGTAAAACTGAAGAAAAAAAAATGTATTGTGTCATTGCCTTTAGCTCTGCCGTTCTCAAGAAATTCAGACAATACATTATTAAAAAGTACTTGAACACCTCTAGGTAGGCTAAACTCATTACGTTAGAAATGACTAATTGGCGTGAACAGGGACGTAAGCTATACGTAACCATAAGAAGCCTAGTGATGGGCATGTTGCCTACGTACAGGAATTTTTCTTATATAAATGCTTTTCTGAATACTTAGAAAAACAGCATTATTTTGGAAAAGAACACATGCAGAAATTTTAGTTAATTTTGACATTATTGATTAATAATCTTTCTTAATAGGACAACTATGCTTCCGCCTCACAAAACTTTGCNCACGCCAACAGCGTAGTTCTGTAATTTGTGTGCAAACAATTACTGTGCAAAGTAGTCACTTCTGGAGAACTGAGTGGACATAATTATGAAAATAATAATTTATTATATATTTATGAAAGTTATAATTTAGGGCGGATGGAAGCAAAACTAATTTTAAAGAATGCTGTTAAAAGCATTTAAGGATATTTTTTGAAATATGTTTTCAGCTGTGTAATATAAAACTTTACGAATTATTATTATTCTATTTGGTTGTGATATGTGTGATGGGCCAAACAAGTAAGTCTGTATGAAACTTTACAAAAGTAAATAAAATGTAATACGACAAAGTCGTAACACATGCGGCTAATTGATTACATTGGAATACTGATTCTTTAAAGTGTATTATCTGTTTCTGGCCATTTTCATAATATGTTATGTTATCAGTATAGACTCATTCAAATATTTCAGTAAATAGCATATATTCGAAAAGGGCGACTTGTGTCACTGCTGATAGCAAACGGTTTTTAGTTAGGTATTTATCTTGGTCGTCAAAGTTATGATGGAATACTTTTAAAAGTAAGTCCCTTGAAAATTATCTCCCCAATCCTTTTATCACAATAAGTGTACAGCTGTGTAACGCCGACCACTTGCGGCTGTAGACTCGTCACAAAATAATAAGTCTAAATCTTAAAAATGACTTTCGGTCTAAAGCGGTTCCATATCGCAATATTCAGCTTTGAATTTGAAGCAGAAAAACAGATTCAGTGCAGATATTACAGAAGTATTTAAGGTGGTACACTGAATGACTTGGGTAATGTCTAATTGGACGAAGGTACGCAACCACTGCAAAACCTCTTGAGGTCATCAACTGTTTAATTGAAGATAACTGGGGTTACAATTTCTTTTTTCCATAAAATATTGTAATGCAGAAGCATAATTGGTTTTTAGAACATCGGATTATCTATCAGCATGTAAAACTGAAG
Organism: Clitarchus hookeri; assembly: GCA_002778355.1. Taxonomy (NCBI): domain Eukaryota; kingdom Metazoa; phylum Arthropoda; class Insecta; order Phasmatodea; family Phasmatidae; genus Clitarchus; species Clitarchus hookeri. The sequence goes on along the minus strand of NQII01001129.1, from coordinate 411,649 downwards.
AAAAAAAAATGTATTGTGTCATTGCCTTTAGCTCTGCCGTTCTCAAGAAATTCAGACAATACATTATTAAAAAGTACTTGAACACCTCTAGGTAGGCTAAACTCATTACGTTAGAAATGACTAATTGGCTTGAACAGGGACGTAAGCTATACGTATCCATAAGAAGCCTAGTGATGGGCATGTTGCCTACGTACAGGAATTTTTCTTAAATAAATGCTTTTCTGAATACTTAGAAAAACAGCATTATTTTGGAAAAGAACACATGCAGAAATGTTAGTTAATTTTGACATTATTGATTAATAATCTTTCTTAATAGGACAACTATGCTTCCGCCTCACAAAACTTTGCTGATATCAAAATATAATTTAACAGTTGAAAAATTCGTTTCTCGACTAATGGTTGGTGGAGTAAGAATTAAGGCAATACTATATCCACTTTTCAATATNCAGTTGAAAAATTCGTTTCTCGACTAATGGTTGGTGGAGTAAGAATTAAGGCAATACTATATCCACTTTTCAATATCGCTTCGAGACCATATTGATACCGGTGCCATTTATCGCTTCCAGAAAGTATTGAAAATCGATGACGATATATTGAANCGCTTCGAGACCATATTGATACCGGTGCCATTTATCGCTTCCAGAAAGTATTGAAAATCGATGACGATATATTGAAAATTGCTGATATTGCGATACGCGACATATTGCTGTGCACTGTTGTACCATATCGCAGTTGCGATATTTCAGAAATGTTGTTTCGTGATCGTTATTTCGCAAGTCACACAGTCGTAGTGAGAGTAAGGACTAGACCTGCCACCTCGCCCTCTTTGCGGCGTCCTACCCCCTGCGCTTTGATGTCGGGCTCGCGTCACGCAGGGTCGCACGAGCGACGAAGACGACCCCGGCGGAACAAAAGCGCTGCGGACAGTGCGGTGGTTGGCCGGGGGCAGGCAGGGACGGGGGTCGGCCCTCGTCCAGCGCCACACCAACTGTGCTCCTTGTCTTCGCGAGTTGCCGTCGCTGCTTTGTGCTGCTGACGACGAGGCGCGGGAGGGCGCCAGCACCTCCTGCAACTCGGCCTCGCCCTGATAATGGTCGACGCCTGGAGGAGGGGGGAGGATGCCGACGAACAATGCCGCGGAGGTCCGGGCTCGTCCGGACAACGAACGAGCCGACGTCTGTCTGGGGCACGTGACGCCGACTCGCGGGCAAGTTGCGTGAATCGGGGGACCCTCCACGCGGACTACTGTCGACGTACGGCACGACGGAGGCTGTCTTACAGTGGTGTGGGGGCGCTGACGGACGGACCGTGCTTGCTCCTAGAAACTGGGCAATGGTCGTCGGATATCGCCCCGATTTATTGGATGACGATTCGCCAATGCTCCCCGCTGCTGAGCGATAACTGAGTTATGCGNCGTCGGATATCGCCCCGATTTATTGGATGACGATTCGCCAATGCTCCCCGCTGCTGAGCGATAACTGAGTTATGCGTAATCGGGGGATGTCATGTCACCCATGGCAACATACGAATCAGTTACACATAAATATGGTGTTTGCAGGTGGCATATTTTTTTTGCAGTAAAATCATTAGGCACACAGGACTTCATGTGTTTAATACCCCCAAATCCAAAACCACTATATCCTCATTTTGGTTACGACGCGCAGTTGTTTCTTCCTTTTGAGTGCTATGTTGTAAGGTGAGGGAACTTGGTGGATCGCCTCCGTCATTAAATCTTGTTCGTGTTTGAGACACTGAAGAAAGGATNCGTCGGATATCGCCCCGATTTATTGGATGACGATTCGCCAATGCTCCCCGCTGCTGAGCGATAACTGAGTTATGCGGAATCGGGGGATGTCATGTCACCCATGGCAACATACGAATCAGTTACACATAAATATGGTGTTTGCAGGTGGCATATTTTTTTTGCAGTAAAATCATTAGCCACACAGGACTTCATGTGTTTAATACCCCCAAATCCAAAACCACTATATCCTCACTTTGGTTACGACGCGCAGTTGTTTCTTCCTTTTGAGTGCTATTTTGTAAGGTGAGGGAACTTGGTGGATCGCCTCCGTCATTAAATCTTGTTCGTGTTTGAGACACTGAAGAAAGGATNTTTGTAAGGTGAGGGAACTTGGTGGATCGCCTCCGTCATTAAATCTTGTTCGTGTTTGAGACACTGAAGAAAGGATGGTCTAAGGTTGACACTAGCATGATCATAAATAGCTTAATCGGTTCTACACCTGCAAGGCTGTCAACAAGCGTGCAGTTAAGTGCAGCGTGCAACCATGGAATCTCCCTAAACTACTAAACATTTTTTGTAACAGCACTTTACTATTAAAATATTATTCTTAAAACACGCGTTTTTGACACTTTCGCTTTTTGAAAAGAATTGGAGATCAGTAGAGTTTAAAGGAATTTATATATACATTTGGGTAAGTTTTAAATCGTGCATGTTTGACAAGTGTCCGAGCCTGTTCACACCCGAAAGTTTGGTTTGTAACGCAGGGCGCAACAGCAAAGACGTTCAAAATAAAGGGTAGTTATAAGCTATCGTACATCAGCCACCGTCATAAATAATGTTAATAATTCACTTCATGTACCTAACTGCCTAAATATGGACCACTAAATTTCACTTTCAGCGATCAGTTGCAACAGTATTAAAAATGTATGTCATATTTAGTATTTATTGCTTTTGTTAGTGCAAAATATGCGCGAACAGTTTATTTCTCACGTAATACTGTTTTTATAATGACATATATATTTACAGTTTATGTTTATATATTCAGTTGTTGAACTTAAATAATAATACTTTACGTTCGTAATAATAATAATAAATCGTCGTGAAGTATATTTTGCTGCGTAGATTTTTCAGTTTTCTTGAAAACATAGCAAATTTTAGTGATAACAGTACCTAGGCTTTTCTATAACTACAGTTAAAAAGCTCATCCGATATCATCAGCCAAGAAAATAATAGGCCTATTAGCGGTTTTATAAAGATTTTGTGTTTTGTGTAGTCACCGTTTTAAAACTCATAAACGCGTGTGTACATAGTATAAAATTTCGAACGAATACCATTAGTCGTAATGACGTTGCCGATTCCTGTGACTGGTTCAAATTCCACCGTGGAATAATCACAGTAGCTTATTTCCTGTAAGCATTTTCTCTAAATATCAAACATTAAATCCAGTTTGGGGTTACTTTTTCATTAAAGCGACTGATTTTTGAGTAAGCATCGAATTTATTCAATGCCCCATGTTACAAAAATGTTTTCCTACTTTGGGTAACCTCCTAGCGTAGCATTTTGTGAAACTTGCTTTTTGAAAATATAATATTATTCTGTGCGTATCTATGTCAAAGGATGTAAAAGTTTAACTGGATATATGTGATTGAGAAGTATCTATTCTACTATTACATCAGGAATACGCAGAAATTATTTAATTTAAAATCGAGAAAGGGTAGAGCGGTATCGGGATTCTCATACTTTAGAGCTGCCACTTTTGTATATATTTGTAGATGAGTTTATTTAGCAAATGGGAACTTCGTTATTCACGCAAAATGCATGTCACAAAGAGTAACTATTTTATTAAATGCGGAGTTAAATGTTTCNATGGGAACTTCGTTATTCACGCAAAATGCATGTCACAAAGAGTAACTATTTTATTAAATGCGGAGTTAAATGTTTCATCTTGTATGGGAGAGTGCAACGACTTCGTTCCGTTTCACATTTGTCTCGTCGGCATATAGTACTTATAGGGCCGGGGCGATTGTACTTGATGAACCAAATATAGTCAATTCACGGTTACTTCCCAACTTTTCTGAAACCTTTCTAAAGTTCTACTTTCATGCTATTCCTCCGCCTCGTGCAAACAAAGCTGAACCGAGTCTCCAAATTACACAAAAGGGACAGCGTACCNTTTTCATGCTATTCCTCCGCCTCGTGCAAACAAAGCTGAACCGAGTCTCCAAATTACACAAAAGGGACAGCGTACCGCATTCGTGCGCACTCAGTGTAATAATATTTTGCACGAGAACTAATTTAACTAGGCATTACCAACCCATCTATTTCCCCTCTGTTTTTATTCGTATTAATTATAAATGAAATACTATACTATATGGGTGGAATATAAGTACAAGTTCAATTTAACCAAAATATGGTATTTTTACGTTAACAGAAGTATAAAAGGCTTGTGATACGCGACGTATTGACGAAACAACCAAAAACATCATACATGAGATGATTTTTCAAAATTTGATTCAGAAAGTGTGAAGAAACCGGGAATAGACTATACTGTCACAGTGAGTAGTTCAGCCCTGAAATGTAATGTTTTACTACTATTTTAAAATTCTGTGCTCCGTAAAACAAAATTACCGTCCTTAAATTGAGGAACTGGCTCGTTTGTACGGAGAACGGCTCGGTGTATCCGTCGAGCGAGCCCCGCCCCCCGGCAGAACGGCCCTTGCCGGCGATGTAACCTTTCCTTCCGTCGTCAGATTACCGTCTCCCCGGCGGTGCTGACGGCTGACGGCAACTGGCAGCTGACAGCGCCCTGACGAGCAGGCCGCCCCACACCAACCCCTTCAACGCACCACCGAGCTTCTTTCCTAGCCCCGTGCCTGCGTTGCCAGCTCGTTCTGCGTCCAGGCTTGCAGTCCCTCTGCCCCACTCCGCTGCCAGTCGTTCCGCAGATCACCCGCCTGCGAGAAGTGCGATTTTACACAAGTCTCCCGCTTTTCACACGTACATTTCGCTTGACGTGAATGCGTCTCTAACATTTTGAACTCTACATATTAACTGCCACTCAAGGTAGGTAGGTAGTTAGGGATTTAACGTTTCGTCGACAGCGAGGTCATTAGAGACGGAGCAAGTTGCTCAGAGAAGCAGGAACAGGGAGTTGAGATGAGAGATTTAGGCGGCTTTGAACAANCATTAGAGACGGAGCAAGTTGCTCAGAGAAGCAGGAACAGGGAGTTGAGATGAGAGATTTAGGCGGCTTTGAACAACGAGGTCTTGGAGCTGATAAGGGTGAAATGAGGTGAGAATGGAGCAGCGCCGGAATGTGAGGGCTGAGAAAACGTGAGATCCTCGNCGAGCTGATAAGGGTGAAATGAGGTGAGAATGGAGCAGCGCCGGAATGTGAGGGCTGAGAAAACGTGAGATCCTCGAGAAAACCCGCCGACCAGCGGTATTGTCCGGCACGATTTCCACTTGCAAAAATCCGGGAGTGTACCCGACCTTGGTGGGAGGCGAGCAGTCTAACTACTCAGCCACCGTGGCCCCCAGGAACAGGGAGGGAACCGACTATGACCTGTTGTAAAAAAAAACCACCCCAGTATTCGAAATCACGATTGCCGGACCGGGATTCGAACTCAGATCTTTCCAAATGAGAGTCCAAAAAGTTTAACCACTGCGCCGCCTTGCTCGGTACTGGCACTGAAAGATAATCTAGGATTGTGTCACTCGCTGACTCGNAAAGTTGTAACATTACTATATAAGCTCATATAGTTACTTTACAAACCATTACATACATAGTATATGAACTACAAACGCATATTAATGCAATAATTAAGTTAATACAACATTTTATATATTAATTAAAATTATTATAATCAGGGAACTCCTGTTAACAATCGGTTACAAAAATCTTCACAGAACCATGACATGTAATGCTTCTATAACTAAACTTTTTCAGCATTGACCCTGAGTCTTTTGTTATCACACTAAAACGAATAATTTCGGTATAACGGGCGACACAGCCTCTTGAGCCAATCCAAGTATCGATTTCGTTACTCTCAATTCATTCCGGTATCCCAAGGAATATATTACCCGAACGCAGACGTATTCAAGTAAAACTCACGGTATTGTCCCCGGCACAGCTACATCCCGATATTTTAGCGCATTTCCTCAAATTTGATACCGTGAAAATAATTTTACCTAAAAGAAAATAAATCATGAAAACCTTAGGTCTACGCTAACTACGTTTTCGTTAACGAGTGGTGTCGTTATAGGCTATTTTGCGTGTAACTAAACGTTCGCAGCTTGTGAAGAGTTGTATTTAACAACTTTGGTTCAGTTGTTAAATAATAACACTTTAGTAACTATCACAAACATTTTTAGTTCTGTTCTTGCACTCCAGATGCGTAGCCATTGTAGTTGTAGCTCCTTTCCTTTGCCCCTAAAGTTGTCATCAATTAGTAGTTGACGTTAGTTGTTATAAAATATTTAATTGTATTAAACTATAACTTATGAATTTTATTATATTGTAGAGTAGTTTATCTCCTTGTATTTGTATAACAAACACGTGTGACATGCAGCACCGCTAACGCCAGTGTACCTTCCCTCCTGTCACTTCAGTCAGTGTAATACTCTTACTTCAGATATTTCTGGCTGCACTCTGTGATTAAGGGCTCTACTTACTAAGCCTGTAGTCACATAGTTTTAAGTGGGAAGTCAATATTAAAAAATTCCTTCCCGGTGCACCAGTTTTGAAAGATATAACAGTTTTTAACAAGTAGTAATTACGTGACATTTCTTAAGCCTTTCATACCCACTTTAATTTACGGTTTCAGGTGTTGCAAACAAAATATTTTATGATGCGTGCTGTAGTTAGTTCGACACAACACTTGTTTCGTTTTCACAACCAATGAACTGTAGGCTATATGTTCGTCTACAGTGATGTGAACCAATTTTGTCTGAGACCAGTGAGACGGTTTGCGAATCATTAACCCACGGGTGAGGCCGTTGGTCATTGAGTTTTGCAGTGTGCATTACAGAAAAAAAATTACCTACACGTGCAGATGTACACAAATGTGTTCACTGGGTTCGAATGGGATAAGGAATGCTGGCACGTTAAGAAATATTGCAAAACTCGAGGTTATTTCTTTTTAATTTAACATTAAAATTTACATTTTGTAAAAAAATAATATTTTTTTTATTCCTTAACGTATTTAATGAGAATGTTGCGTTAAATATATATATTTGTTTTAAATATTTTTAAAATAGATGCATCGAGAAAAAATGTCTTTAACATTGATCCGTGGTTGCATACTTGGTAATCAGAGCCCTTAAAGCACAAAACAGATCCAAGCACATATGTTTCTACAGTTAGAGAAGGAAACATGCTTACCTCCCAAATATTTTTATAGCATAATTTTCTCTCTACTCGGTACCGATTAAGTGCACTGTGATTTTTTTTCATCCTGATTTTCCATTCTCTTTACAGGAAAATGCTGACGCAAGTAATACGTACCTGTCGACTTAATAGCTAACACATTTGCGTAGAAGTGAAACAAATCAATAATAATGCGTACATTCTGATTGGAGGGTTTTGCCTAGCAACAAGCCTGGTGTTTAAAATTGCAGCAAAAGTTACTCGTCTTCTAAACTGGCAGAATGCTAATCATTATTCCGTTAGGGTAACTATAGCCACAATGCCTGTTTGACATGCAGACTTAATTCTAATTTAATACAATTTACTACTGACATAAAATAAAATAATTTGCAGATCAAATGAATCACTCCCGTAAATTACCGCAACTATATGACGATATTTCGTAAATTAAACGTAAGAAAGTACTAGTAATATCACTATCGCGAATACAGCTGTACCGTCGCATCACCCATATTGCAATACCACGCATATATATATATAGCGACATTTAAACTTTAGTGTACAATATCGCTGTCCCTATATTTGCAGAAATATTGTAACCTTAGCGGTATATGAATGCCGCTCAGCNACTTTAGTGTACAATATCGCTGTCCCTATATTTGCAGAAATATTGTAACCTTAGCGGTATATGAATGCCGCTCAGCCATACAAACTGAAGGGGAGAGTACATGCAGCTAGAAATCTGCCTCTGCAACGTATTGGTAGTTGTCCGTATTAGCAGTGACATCGACGACTGTCTCCCAGGCTCNAGCTAGAAATCTGCCTCTGCAACGTATTGGTAGTTGTCCGTATTAGCAGTGACATCGACGACTGTCTCCCAGGCTCGCTGTTCCCATAACTTCCCACGGTATGACCCCATGTAGCTAAAATGGCGCGTATTCCTTTTTAAATGCAGTGCCAATCCACCGTACAGTAAGGCTGTGCGACATCCACTTTTCAATATCTTTGAAAAATGTTGACCATAACGGTATTGGTGCGTTTATCGCTCCCAAAAAGTATTGAAATTCGTTGTTTATACATCGTAAATATAATTTATATCGATACCGGAAATATCGACATTGCAAATATAGGTCACATTGACATTGAAAATATCGCATATCACCAATATAGCATATCGCCAATATCGCATATCACCAATATCGCATATCACCAACGTCGCATATCGCCAACATCACTAATAGGGCACATAATCTACATCGTTCATGGCTAATATCGCATATCGCTAATATCACGATATGCGATTGCGGTATGTCGCCCTACATTGTTGGATCATACCGCACAATCCTACTGGTAGGCTTTATCGGAGTGACCTCATTGAATCTCATTCTGTGCTACAGTGAACTTGTAGCCCAGAAAATAACCCACCGGCCGTGGGCATCGTCTGCTGCGTTTCTCCATTTGCGAAAATCCAGTTCGGAGCCGCCTGCTTCAATTCTTTGAAATTCAAGTTGCATTTTGCAGTGGTCATTACTTGGAGTGCTTAGTACTTTATTGCTTCTCATGATCCGATAACGATGTAGATTGTTCTAAAGGATACTGGCAAACAGTCCACAGAACATACTGGCGACCTACAAAAATTGTATTTCAACTCAAAAATAAGATTATGCAACGTTGGGCAGTGTGCAATTGTCCTGTACAGATCTGGCCGTAAATTTTGTTCCATCTGAAGTCATTGCAATCTAGATAACAAATAATTGCCAAGTAAGCTTATACAACTTGGTATTGTGTTGCCAAATCATTCGATTACTCACACTATTCCAGTAGGCGAATGTGTTTAGTTCACTAGTTCTTTAAAAACATTGACATATACTTCACTTCTTTCGGGTGACATGCATTTTCTGCAGAGTTTTTTTTAGGTAGTGAANGGGGGGGGGGGCGTTTGGGGAGTAAAAATAGTGTCCGTGCTAACTATTAATTTTGCCGTTTAACCAAGAGAATAATTGTTTAGTAATATAATGGATTTTGTAATAGAAGTTTAAATAAAGACAGGATCGCCTGTGTATTGAGATAGAGCATATGTTAAGAGAATAAGTTTATGATTCACCTATACATAATGTTCATCATTTATGTCTCCTTATAGGCTGTTCACGGTAAAGTGAGCACTCTTGAGGCCCTGGTTACTTTTTCCTTTCAGCCATTTTTTACCCTTCAACCACCTTTCCGAATACATATTGCCGTGCATTTAATAACACAGTGTGTATATTCCACCGCACTAGTAAGTTAATGTCTAAGGCTAAAATAAAATATATTTGTTGACTATTATTCCAAATGAGTGGGCTTTTAAAAGTTCTCACTTTACCGTGAATAGCATTATAGCTTCAAGTAATCGTGTGCTTACTTAAACCGTAACGGACAATTGAACCCATACCACATGGATACCGTCCAGCCACTGAAATGATTGGTGAGCCAAGAAAGACACAAGGAGACGAAGTATTAGTGCTCTCTTGTATCATCCTGATCACACGCTTCAGATGTGATCACGACTGCAACTTTACGGGCTGGCTACGACTGCTCAAGGTCGGGATTATATCAACCTTACGTAACAGGTATATATAAGATGATGTAAGCAGAATAAAAAGTGGNGACTGCTCAAGGTCGGGATTATATCAACCTTACGTAACAGGTATATATAAGATGATGTAAGCAGAATAAAAAGTGGGCTGCGCATTACGATTGCATCTTTCAGATCCTTCTTTCTTGAAATAAGACGGCTGTTCGTGTGGCAAAAAGGCTAGATAAGGTGTAACCTGATGCAATAGCTTGCTGGCCAATCACGTACCAGTCTGCAAAATAANTGTGGCAAAAAGGCTAGATAAGGTGTAACCTGATGCAATAGCTTGCTGGCCAATCACGTACCAGTCTGCAAAATAAACATTTTGTGTTTGCTTGTATTTACACTCGTAAGAGAAATCTGGACTACAGCCATTTTCCCATGGAAAATAACATATTTTCTATGGTTGTTTCTTTTGGTCGTGCTGTGGTACTTAAGTCTAAAAAAAATCTTTCCGTCTTACGTAAGCTGAGGAGAAGATGAACGCCGTTGATATGAATTTCAGTCAAAAAATTCGGAAATAGTTTTGTTTCTCGTAAGTTTTCAACATTTTGATGTTTCCTTACTTGTATGTGACAAATGGCAGCAACAGAAATAACATCAGTTAGTTCGTGCTTTTGTAATGGTTCAAATCCGACACCGCGATACAGGAATAAAAAAACATTCGGTCCTTAAGCACGGCCCTCTCAGAGTGGGACGCTAGATATCAGTCCAGAAATGTAAACTTGGATACATCGTAACTTCTATACACTGTCAAACTATTTCAGTCAGTGAATTGCAACTTTGTGCAAGCACAGTTAATGTGCCGCTGTGTTCTAAACTAATAAGTTGAGTTCGCTGCGAATCTGTGTCAAGGCAGCTGAACTCACTTTAAACCAATGGTCGTGACTTCCAAACGTATGACTTCAGTCACTGATATGATTAGTAGGTTTCCTTTTAATCTACCTGAGTAGGTTTCACTGATTTCTTTTCAGAGGTCATTATTTTAGTTAATTTGAAGTAGTTTTAATTTTATTCTTCTAGAATTTGTACATAGTTTCCAAATTTTTAGAAACTCACGAGCATACATTACTTCTGTCCAGTGACCGTCTTCTCCGAGTTTAGCGTACGGAGATGCTCAAGTTGTACTTTTGAGATCCGTGGATCATATGGTTTTTGGTTTAAATGTTCTTGAGGGGAATTTTATTGCGTTGCTCCCCGATCCATTCAAAGCCATTGCACTCTTCTGACTAACCGGGAAAAATACAGGGCATGTAGCTAGTCTCGTTCCCTCTACGTCAACATTAGCTCGGGACACGCAGGTTTCGCTGCTTAGAGAGACCTCAGAGCACAGGGCTCGCGAACTGCCTCAGCGTGGCGTGCGAAGGCCGGCCTTGCAGGATGCATCATCGCCGCAGAGGCCCCGGTGTG
>NQII01001129.1:345457-387527 GCA_002778355.1 Clitarchus hookeri | reverse complement strand
CGGCGTGGCGTCGCGGTGCCGAGCGCCCGGCCTGTAATGATGCCAACCCTTGCAGACGACGACCCGTTATTGCCAGTAAATCACACTAAAAACGTCAAAACGGGCTCTTGCCACGGGGAGGGAAGCGAAGGGAGGCACTTGGGGAGACGGCGGGGAAAAAAACTTGCAAGAAATGTTTATTGAAGTCATTTTTCTTTGAGGGAAACATGAGGGAAATGAGCAGCTCGTGGCTTGATGAGGGGAAGCGAGGGGATAACGGGGTTGCGGAGGGAACGCTTGTTCTGCAGTTGCGGGGAAAAAGAGAGCGAGAGAGCACGTTCGAGAGAAAAAAGGACCAGAAACGCTGATTGGTTTCCGCTGATGTCGCCTGATTTTCTTCGATGTCTCTGGTACGCATGCCAGGAAATGAGAAATGAGAAATGAGTCTTGTTTTCGGGACGGCAGAAAATGACAGTGAAAATCCCAACTCGTTCTGCCGGGTGATTGTAACGTTGCTCCGACGTTATTTTCACGTGAAGCAGAGGAATGCCACCGTTATAAACGTCGCGTGAGACAGCTCTGGTGTGTTCTGTGGCAGTCTGTTGTTCCGTTCATTCCAGAGGTTCAAGAAGTACAAATTTCAAGAGTTTGGATTGTGCCTTCAAGGAAAAAAAAAGACACTAAATGTTGGGTCGACTGTTGGGAATGCTTAAGGCTAGATTTTAATGTAGTTTTTTGTTTCATGTAGACTGTTATGAGCAAGTTATATAACACCTTAATTCAAATCTAGAACTATTAATAAATTTCGGCATCAGGGGTCCAATAGCGGCAAAAGGTATTTGCGCACAAACAGTTAATAAAGTAACATATGTAGGTCTAACTGTAAAAAAAGATGCGGATTTCTGTCACCACAGTATAGTTGGTTGTTTACCTTGGCTTTGACTAGATGGCTCTGGTAAAATATGCCAAGATACGCAATACGCTGCTGTGTGAGAAATATCGCGGACAATAAAACATAACGGTTCCTAGGTGTAAGACCGGTATTGTATTGTGTTAAGAGTGTCTGCAGCTGGAACTACGTTTCTTGGCCAGTGACGCTTGGCCATTTCCAAAGTGAACAAACGGTTTGTTTCGGTGTCTCATTAAATTTTCAGAAGGTTGACGTTTCTCGCTAAGAAGACTACCCGGCCGAAACCTTCATAATTGCTTTGTCTGCATGTCGGCTTCGGTACATACCACCCTGTGGCTCTGCGAGGGGTTGCATGAAGGACGTCATTAACCAAAACGGACGTTATTATGGTATCAAGAAATCACAACTAAACAGGGTAGCCATTAAGCTGTTTCTCTGTAAGGTACTTTGACGAAAAACGTAGAAATGATCAGAAGGCGATGGTTGCTGCGATCCTCTTCGGGAATAAACAGTCGTATGTTCGAGCTGACTCGAATATCGACATCGCCGCTGAGTGAGTGTGTGCGGGCAGCCTCGCTGCCTGTCTTCAAGTCATCGGACACGAAGTGGACAAAGTACCTTCTCCCGTCCTGATGTGACGGGCGAGGGTGCGCCGTCGTCGTCCGATACGATGTGCCTGCTGGACTGTATGACTCCCCCTCCCCGCACGTCGGCAGGGCCCCTGGTGTCTTCCCGCAAGATCTATGAGGCCCGCCATCGGCTCCGCAATAAGCCAGCAAGGGTTGGACGTGATTGTTTCAAACCCCGTCCCCACCCCACTCCTAGAGAGCCGTGGGGCCACGGTGGTCGTCACAGAACCCCCATCAATAACAACTTTTCCAAAAGTAAAACTGTCGCGTGGGTAGCGGGTATAAATCTCGGACGTGTTTCAACCCCCTCATCCCCCTCTTCATACTCCCTGCCGGCTTCTGCAGGAAATTATATTTTTTCCCCCCTTCTATCCCTACCGTTCCAACCCGCTGCACATATTGTTTCTCTGCTCTGATAATAGCTACCTGCAAGGACCCCTGAGAGAAGTACGGCTAAGGAGGATATCATCTCGTCCTCTTTGCTCGTTTCATCTTCCCCTCCTATGCCCCCCCTTCCCAACATACTCTTAGAACTCCTGCATCGTCCCGTTCCCCTAGATATCTTCCCTGGGGATATAAAGTTTGACAATTAGAAAGGAATTGCAGCGAGGATTTGTTTTCTTTTCGACCAGCCAAGTCGTGTCTGGGGAATTCGCATTGATCTCATCGCGTTTTGAGGATTGTCCAGCTCTCCCGCACGCTTCCGCGTTCGCCATTCCAGACCTTCACGCGAAAATAGACCGTCAAAGACCTGTCAAGATGATGTGTTTAAATGATGACGTTATGTTAACAACGCGAAGTAAGCAGATTCCTTGTTCATTTTTTTAACAACTCAAATGGCATGGATTTACCACGGTAAACACGGTATTAGGCTCGGTGAAGACATATCGAAGCCACTTGGCTGTTAATATACTTGAACAGTTTATTAGAAGTAATTTTTCTTGTACTAAAGTTTGGAATAACTTGGGAAAATGGTCCTGAAGCGCCACAGTGAGTGTAAGAAATAGCCATTGATAAATTGTTTCCACTTTATGAATGACTACATTCTGCAGGAATGACTACATTCTGCAATGAATTACACCCACAAATAAAGTAAATATTCTTTAACTTCATATTAGGCCTACTTGGGTATAAGTAACTTAACCTAGCTGATTTAAAAGGGAAAGCTAATGGAATGTTACGCTAGACGATCTCCTTAAGCGATTCGCTCATATAACCGGCAGACAACGTTCCATTAATTTCAGGCGGTCGTAAACTCATTGTCTTCCGAATACTGGCATGATTTTATGACCTTATACCAGTGTTCTGTGCAATGTACACACGTTGTTAGAGACGTGTGAATAAAAATAGAAACACTAGGAAAAGTGGTAACTGCTAAAGATTTTTCTTCAAAAACACTGTACTGCGGTATGTTCCATAGGTGAGTGAGTGAAGAGAATTGGGCGGCTTTTAACATCGAGGTCTTAAAAGCTGATGAGGGTGAAGCGAGGTGAGTATCGAGTGGCGCTGGAATGAAGGGGTGGTGGAAACGGGAGATTCCTGAGAAAACCCGTCGATCAGTGGTATCGTCCGCTACGATTCCCACATGCAAAAATCAGGGAGCAACCCGGCCGGGAATCGAACCCGGCTCGCCTGTGTAGGAGGCGGGTTGTCTAACCACTACATAACCGCGGCCTCTCTTCCACAGGTGATTATGGGTATTTTCGTCATTCTTGTACTTGGGACCATTGAATGCTTCGAATGTTTTTGCCCCCTTCTAACTCTTCAGAAAATATTCCTGTGATTTCCGAGTTTCGGTATTACAAAACCTACAGGATACATTCCTAGAATACATTCTCTAACCACCAAAATTCACTAAATTGTTTCAAAATGGCAGTAGTTCACACAAAAAGATAATATATTTTACTTAATTTATTTGTTTTCGAAACATTGTATGTTTTCTGTCCATCTATCAGAAGTAGAAATATTATGAATTTTGCAATGTTTCAGTAGATGTTCACAAAGCATGTTCATTGAGAACCCAGGTGCATTGATATTGCCTATATTTTGTTTGTTAACGAAGCAAATCCTGACAGGATAGCAATGTTTAAATGTCTACAAAGCCATCGTAGGTACTGGTTATGTATAATGTAATGAAGGTTTTTTTTAAAAAATTCCATATAAATGCCTGATGTAAGACTCTAACTTTACCACGTCTCAGTTTTTTTTGTATCAACCCTGTTATAGCCCAGGCCTTCGGGCAAGTGAAAGTAGTGCCCATCTGCTGTCAGATACTTGACCTCTCAGAAAAATTGACATAACTTATCATAGAAGTCGATTTAATAAATGTCAGTCAATTACTTTATGAACTGTGGGGTCTGTTTTATTAAGTTTTCTGGAAAAACGTTGCAGATTGCACCGAGAATAGGGTGAATAATTTGAACAGTTAATTTAACAATAGCTTGTACGCCAAAAAAAAAAAAACTGTTTACACCGTTATAACTGCAACTTTCATTTCAATTTTTACTTCACTATAGGCATATAACTCTAGGAACACAGCAAAATCGAGCGTAATCCTGAAGCACAATCGACGAAGCTAAAGTTCGTAGAAATATTTTTCCTAAAAATTTATTTTTAAATACTTAGTCAAAGTGTGTGTACATGTATAAGAAAACAGAGTGTAAAAAAGTTGAAGTAATGAAAAAATAGACGCTGAATGCGATAGCAGTACAGGTAATCGTGTTGTTTAAGTAATACATCTGTCCTAATTACATTTTTTCCCTGACGAACTAAATGAGTTTTGTCTGGTATTAGGCCCTATCGAAAAACTGCAATATTAGCGAAACTAGTTGCTCGTACCTGATTTTTCTTCTGAATTCCAGATCTATGTTCTCTTCATCTTGGTTCTTTTTTTCCGTAGTCCAGTTACATAACAGAAAATATTATTGCCTATTATTTTTAACAAGCGGATATGCCTCAAATGTACTTGACTCTTTTTATTGTTTGCCTTTGAACTGTTTTTCTGAATTATAAATTATTATTTGCTTTAATTACTTTAACAAAATATTTTCCCTAGAACTTTAGACAGTTAACTCTTGTGCACTTTTTGTTTTTAATTATCGCCATGCCTGTGATATTTGTGGTATCAACTTAGTTATACTGGGCATAATGTGTATTTTATGATAATTGCGTCCGGTATAACTTCACAAGGTAAGAAAAAGTATAAATTAAGTGGCAGGCCCGAGCCGTCCTTGACGATTATTGGTTCAGTATTTGATCGAAAATTGTTGTTTATGGTCCGGCAGGTGTTTCGTTTGAGGCAATCCGTCCTTATGTATCGGCCGTATATCGTCAAAATTGCCACCCATTTAGCACTGAGTAACGATATGAAAATACCAGCTAAGTGGAAAATGCAGTTTGTGCTTGCTTTTTTCTTTGCGTCGTGATTTGCAAGTTCTTAACACAGTGAGTTATTAAAATGGTTCGAGTGTAAACTAAGAATTCGGTGAGCTTTGTAATGGGTTGGAGAACAACATTTGCACTCTAGATCTGTATCAGTGATTTAAATCAGTAGAATAATTCTACATAATTCTCAGTTAATGAATTGTTATCTACTGGGGAATCAATGGAATGCACTGAAAGTTTTACTGCCAGGCCAGTGCAGTACTCTAGGAATCATCATAAATCAGTGTTTAGTTAGTTCATACCAGCAACTAAAATTACAAGTATTATTTTACTGATTCAAGTAGCAGTTTTAACTGTTTCGATTTTAGAGTGCGGGATCATTTCGTACTAAACATTCTAGTTTACTTCCAACTTTCCTGAAGCGCGGCTAAAGTTCTCCTTACAGGATATTCCTCCGCCTCATGCAAAGAAAGATTAACTGAGTATAGAAAATTACACCAGAGGGAAAACGCAGCATATTAATTCGCACTCGGTATAATAACATTTCGCATTGGAACTATTTCTCACACACCTATTTTCTCACTGTTTTAATTCGTATTAATTGTAAACGAATTATTGTAATTTATAGTTAAAATGTATTCAAACGTTAAACTGAACAAAAATAGAGTATTTTAATACTAACACAGGTACAGAATGGTTATAATACAGGACATATTCAGGAAACCACCAAGCACGTTATACATGCTTGGAGTGATTTTTCAAAGGTTTGATTAAAAAAGTGTGAATAAACCGTTAATAGACTATGATAAAACTAAGAGGATAATCTGAATCTTGGCGATGGAATCGGTGTGCTTGCTTGCCAAAATAAAAGTGAACGTAGGTTTATCCCAGTTCTGACTCATTCTAGTCTTAATCTAATGCTGCGTGAGGTGTTTTTATGAGGGTGCATGGCTGTGTAAGTATTTAAGCTGCCCCGCATTGATCATCTGAGTATTATAAGAAGTGTCAGTTAGCAAGGTTTAAAAAAAATCTTGAGCCCCTGTGCAGTTTTGTAGAAGCGGACAAACTAAGTAACTTTTCAGTAAATACTACAAAAGCACTCAATGTCCATTAATGTTTTCGTAATATCAGATAGCGTTTAGTTCTTAATATGTAAGGTTGTTATGATGGTCAGGCATGATTTATACATGTATCTAAATTTCGCTAAACATTTGCAGTGAAGTCAGAAGTTTTTTTTTCATTGTTTTAACCTAAACCAGACATTAACCTTAGAAAATCTTGTGAATATTTTTGACACGAGATATGAATTTCAATTTACAATTTTTCCAGTAATTTCGGTATAGTAGTTTCCTTTTCTTTTTTGCACTTTGGCTATGTCCTAGTTAGTGTGTTGTATAAAATATCCTCATAATGCAACAACATATTTCCCACCATTTAAATGTCCTAAAATGCATATGAACTCTGGCGGGAGCCAGTAAGTATACTCATGATACGTGACTGGAACTAGAGTTTTAATTTAAGTTACGACGTAAACATATTTTATACGANCCAGTAAGTATACTCATGATACGTGACTGGAACTAGAGTTTTAATTTAAGTTACGACGTAAACATATTTTATACGACTAAAGGCGAAAAAAATATAGTGTAATTTTAACTTCCATTAAGAGACGTGGCTACTTTATTTCGAGTGAACTCTATGGTGCATGAAACTACATAGTTGTGGCTACGTCTGACATTCTGTGAGCGTTACTGATTGCCTTGAGTTAAATACAGCCTCGATGGATATAAGCACCGAATATAATTGTTTTAAAATATGCATGTGGCCATATATTTTGTGATCACTGCGAAATTAATTCATTTATTTTTATTAAATGAATATAAGGACGCTTAAAACGTAGGTATTTGAGCGAGCANCCAGTAAGTATACTCATGATACGTGACTGGAACTAGAGTTTTAATTTAAGTTACGACGTAAACATATTTTATACGAATAAAGGCGAAAAAAATATAGTGTAATTTTAACTTCCATTAAGAGACGTGGCTACTTTATTTCGAGTGAACTCTATGGCGCATGAAACTACATAGTTGTGGCTACGTCTGACATTCTGTGAGCGTTACTGATTGCCTTGAGTTAAATACAGCCTCGATGGATATAAGCACCGAATATAATTGTTTTAAAATATGCATGTGGCCATATATTTTGTGTTCACTGCGAAATTAATTCATTTATTTTTATTAAATGAATATAAGGACGCTTAAAACGTAGGTATTTGAGCGAGCANATCACTGCGAAATTAATTCATTTATTTTTATTAAATGAATATAAGGACGCTTAAAACGTAGGTATTTGAGCGAGCAGAGTTAAAGTAAGCAGATAAAAATGAGTGATTTTCAGAAATGAATGACACGATGTAACGGGGAAGGGACATTCTACTACTGGAGTTATTTTGGCATCCTCGTATGTGTCGCAGATACGGCGCTGCCCCTGTGCTTATAGCGTATTTGGCTGTGGTCCTGTGGAATGCGCGATCTGTTGGTAGAGGAATTGTAGAAAGGGTTGCGGGGATACAAGGGAGTGTGGCGCGAAAAGCCTATGCCACAGGAGCAAGTTTGTCTCCAAAGATTTCATCGTACCCGGTAACTGCCCTTGGCAGCTGCTCCCAACTCCGCGCGAAGGAAGGAGACGCGACCCACCCACCCGCGCGCGCGCGTGAGAAACTGTCCCCTGCACGAGCAACGCAACGCGTCTTCTTCGCTCGCATCCCTTCTCCACCTCCGTACTCCGCCCAGGGGTGGTGGCACTTGGGTAAACTTGGGTCGGCAACTAGGGACGTCAGCCGCCTGCCTGCTCGTGACGTCACGTGTGACGCGGCGTCGCGGCGCGGGAGTGTTGCCGCGCGATTTCACACACCCCTGGCTGTAGTACCGCTCCCTCCTCCAACCCCCNATATATATATATATATATATATATATATGAACATGCATAAATAAATATACTTGGGAACTGCGTGGAATATGTACAGTATCAATTGACTGAACGGTGGCTACACTAACACGGTAAGTATTTTTGCGTAAACTGTTCCTCTCTGATGTGTAATTTAATTTTGATGAAACGCTTGGAAAAGCATGGAATAAGTCTTACGGTATGACTGGCAACTTTTTTTACTCTTCATAATGCCCCTGTGTTTTATCTTTGCTTCGTTTTAGCATGCTATTTGTCTGGTCAGAAGTTAGAAGTGGCATGTCCATAATATTTCCCTTCGCCGGTGACAGTTCTCTCATCCGTCATGCAGTTGCTGATCGGGTTCTTAACCTAAATTGTGAGAAAGTACCAAAAAAAAAAAAAGTCTGTTCCAGGATTTACCTGCATCACGCGGGGTGTGGTTCGGGATATTTACTTTGAAAAGTCTCTTTCCTCTTCGTAATGCCCGCCCAAACTAATGCAGTGTTTTATAACCAAACCTGCATCCTCCCGAATACTAACCAAGCATGCAAACGGCATCACAAAACTCGCGCGGTAGATGACAGTTTTGGCAGGCCGGTTTTTTTTTGTACTGCGACTGACTTCTTTGCTTGGTTTTTCTTTTGGTAAGATTTGCGCATTAAATCATATTGGAGTAGTTGTTTACACTGCCGTGCAGTAAATACATTTTTATCTGTGCAGGCACCGTTCATCATAATATAAGTGCAAGAATAAATATTAATGAAATCGGAAGTTTTTATTTTAGAATGAGAGACCCATTTGGTTTACTGGTATACAGTATACTTGGTATGTTTATTTTCTGTGGAGAAGTTAACTCCCTAAGCTTTAATACATAAAATCAGATAACATAGAAATTATGAACAATATGTAATAATATTAATCATTATTTGAGCAAAACTGTATTTAAAGTACAGTGAAGATGATGCTACTTTTAAGCGAGATAATGACATTAAACAAATCATCTGTGAACTGTCATATACCAACATTATTGCTATCGGACATCTGTCACAGTAAAGACGTATTCGCAAAATAATCCATCATGAATTGATTTATTTTGGTGGAATGGTAGATTGTGTTAAATTGTATTTTCCCTTGTACTTAAATTAGTTACAGGTTTTTTAATTTTTATTTGGCCTCTGGTCTTAAAACTAATGCCTGAATTGATTTTCTTTGTCAATGTTCCGACGTCATTAAACGAACATTTTCTTGACACCTGCATAATTGAAGATGCAGTTTTACGTTCGTACTTCACAGCAAGTAAAAAATCAAGATCTGCGAAGGTCATCATGCAACTAACAGGGAAAGAAAGACAGCCAACTGTGGCTGGGCAAGTTAATTACTTCTCAAATTACCGCGCAAATACGACAACGCAAACGGTATTTTTTTTTTTCGCATGCATCACAGGAACTCTAATTACTTTGCGTTTATCTTTCAGCATAGGCAAAGGCGGTTCACGATTAATTGCGCACTTCTGAAAACCCTGCTTACGATCTACTTTCCCCCTCATGTTGTATCCTTATGCTGTATGCAAGAATAACATTGCAGTGGACCATCTCACTTTATTCGTGCGCCAACCAAGTGGAAACCAAGGAAATTTTAGGAAAATGAATGTCTTAATAATATGCGTATTCGTGCTCTTTATAAACACATGATACATATGAATAATAACTGTAAAGTACAATTAATAACTAGGTATGTCGATCTATGATTCCTGTCTGTACTAATGATGAATCGAACAAATAAATATGAAATCTGATGAAGAGAGGTGAAGTGTCGATTTCCGAGCTTGTTCATCCTCTTCTCGCAGTCACGTTGTCTTGTGGAAAATATGTGAGAAGTTGTTTTATAAAATAATTGTATAATTCATGTACATGTTTTTACGATGTATTTTATGGGCAAAGTGTGGTTCACTTTAATTATGCTAAAAGAGTTATTAACAACATTTTTCTTAATGCTTTAAATATTATGTAGACTTATGCTATGTACTATTTGTATGTAGTTTGAGAGTGGAAATATCTGTAAAAACTTGTTAGTAGTTTCATAGCCTTTAAATGTTCTTATCGCCTTCTTAAGAGAAAATCACAATCTGAAGAATTGTTTGGACATGTCTCAATCTTGGCACAGTTAACGTTGAACAACAAAATAGCGAAGGCCTAAAATAAGCAGTGTTATACGTTTCGATTTTGGAATCTTCGCCTGTATGAATGACAGGACGATTTCGCAGCAAATTGGCAAGTATAATATCGCGATTTTGACACTGGTATGTTGAGACGTGGGTTATAACTCCGAGATTCGGTTTGTCACACCACGTATCTGGAGCATTACCATATGTCAAGGATTTTGCAGTGGCAAACGAATGAAGTAGTTGTGAACGGGTATCAACGATTTCCCGTTGTCTTCCGAGGGTAGGATAACAACAACATCCATATGTTGTCCAACACGAGGCAGAGTCATCATATCGGCTCTAAGGCTGTGTCCGAATTTGCCTGAAGTACATACTTGTGCGTACCTGTCCCTGGAAGTGGCATCACAAGTGCTGTCCGAATTTCAAGTGAACTATGCAAGTATACAAGTATACGAAGATGTATACTTCTCGGGCACTTACAGTAGAGGAAGTTCGGGTATTGCGGAACCCCCTTTTGTTTTTCAAATTTTTTTCAGAAACTATATTAGAGATTTAACATTCGTGTATGGTATATTACAGTTTTATATGTCGGTATACGGTGTACATACGACTTACATATTTAATCAAATATGTGCACTTGATATCTTGATATTCATACAAGTCTGCAAAGGTCCAATTTACCCGCACTGTTCCGGTAAAGTGGAACCACGGGTCCAATTTTCCATCCTAAAGTATTTAAAAATGTAAATCTCAATTGTAATCTATTGTATGCAAGTGTACAGTTGTTACATGTTTTGGACATATAACAGTTAGAAATAGTTATAATTAACATAAAGAAAATGAACATAGACCATTACTAAAATAATTCAGAACGTGTTCTTGGCGCACATGAAAATATTCTACTAAATTAAGATTATGGCGCATCAAACACGTTATCTATAAATATGCGTAAAATAAGGACTGATTAGGATTTGCAAATATCACTAAAAAGTCCAAAGTTTCATTATCAGCACATTCTTCGTGACACCAGTCGAAACACACTAAACACTGAACCCATTTTTCTCCATATGACAACACGACATTCCATATTACACGCACGGTACCATTCGGCTCCTACAACAGTGACAAACTCCCAACAGTACCTAGTTCCTCTAGGAGCATAACCCACGTAGAGTCCACAACAAAAAAAGTACAACATATATATCGTTTCCATTACATCACGAATATTAATTTGGAGACCTCAACACAACAAAAGACGTAATTTTCAGAATTATTGCTGTATCGGAACACACGCCAACTGAATAGCATCGAAACTATTATAGAGGAATTTCGCTGCGATTTTTACAAGGCATTAAAATTATGAGGGTAACTTGCTGAAAGTACGAAGGCTGCACGCTATAAGATTAAAACTGATGACCATTTTTTAGGGTCTGGCTCATAGAAGCGATGCGGCATTCACGCGAGCGTACCAGGATGCCCCTTAGCGCTCCCATGGTGATGTGTGCTTACACGGTAGATAAAGGATCCCCTGGTAAAATATTGTTTGTAAAATCAGTGTTTGGGCGTATATGCTTTTCTCTAATTAATGTAATGGGAATACTACAATTTCCAGAAAATGTAAAAGCTATTATCTACAGCCACTACTTTTTACTATTATCTTATTACATGTGTTCAGAGAGGAAAATAATAGTGGGAACAATTAATACTAGCATGTAGGCCTTTCGTGCTCAGTTTCCTTGAGGGTGGGAGAAAAGTACAAAGTGGCGTCTGTAGCTTGATCCATTGACTTACATCACGTAAAATAATATCCTGCTGTTGCATATCTAATACTACTGCAAGTGCCACAGTTCTGGCGGCTCGTCTACCTAGATTCCTGCGCTTGGGCCGCCGGCACGGTCCAGCCGGCGGCCGGTAATATTAGTGACTGCCCGGCTGTGTACAAACTGTTACAAAAACATTCGGCGCGCATCGGCCAACGTGCAACTAATAATACGGAGACTAATGTTTTTAGCACGCCATTCAAGCTGTGGCCGGCTGCGCGCACGTATTTCATCCCTCGCCGGCTACACCCCGCTCCGCGTAAATTCACCCGCCAGGACTTGTGGCGCTAACAGTACAGGAAAGTCAGCTTCCCGGGAATGCGCATCGCAGTGTTGGGAGTACCCGTCCCAATGTTTCCTTATGACTAGACGTGACATTGAGGCAGTTTACTTTTTTTTTTACTAAGGATTCCTCTTGAACGTCTCGTCAACAGCGAGGTCATCAGAGACGGATTAAATTATTCAGAGAAGCAGGAACAGTATTAAGTACCCATCCCCCATCCCAGCATTCGCTTGGAGTAATTTCGGAAAACCATGAAAATCTGAGACCAGAATGGCCGGACCGGGAATAGAACCCGGGTCCTCCCGAATGCGAGTCCAATGGTTCACCACCGCGCCACCTTGATTGATCCTGTGTTCGAAATAAATTCAAAAAGCTCATGGAGGTGGAAAAAAAAGCGACGAGTAGAGAGAGTGAAGCGAGGTGGATGTGGATCAGCGCTGGAATGCAAGGGTGGAGGAAACGGGAGATCCCCGAAAAAACCCGATGACCAGTAGCATCGTCCGGCACGATTCCCCACATGCGAAAGCCCGTTAGTGGCCCCGCCGGGAATCTAACGCGGTTCACCTTGGCGAAGGGCGGGCGCTCTAGCAGCTACGCTAACCGCGCCCCCTAGGCCTTAGAGGGGGGAGGGGGCCTTCCTTAACAAGTATCCGCGCACGCTCGTGCACATCTCCACGGTTGCGAGATGACGAGGAGGAAGGGGGAAGGACGGTAGTGTTGAGCGGAGTAGGGGTGGAGAAGGCTGGGGCAGTAAAAGTCCACATTCTCCCTCTTTACGACCTTATTAGGCGGCAATAAAAATATGCCCGTAGCGCGAAATAGAGCTGGGGAAGGGAAAGAGAGCACGAAGATGCTGCCAGCAAACGCGCGCCGAAGATTCAATTTTTACTACTCCCTTCTTTTGCTTCGTCTTCGTAGTCTTTCTTCCTTTTGGCCCGCACGCATTCTTTCCCCCGCGAGACGCGTCGTGCCGCTGCTATTGCCAACTACAAGTTCTCCAGCTCTGCTCTTTGGAGTACTCCACAGACTGAGATCACTTGGTTCTTTTTTGGTTTATCATTTTAATACAACTGATTAATTCTGCTTCTTAATTTCTCGAAGTTGATCACACGAGACGCAACGTTAAATATTGCAAGCAGGCATACGTTGTCAGATGTTCGATTCGAACCCAGAACTTCTTCCTTGCCTTTAAGGCTGTCAAGCTTTTTGACCTTGGCCACTTGGTCTACACCAGATTGAAAACAGATTGGTTAATATGTCCCATAGTTTGCATTTCTTTTGAAAAGTTTTAACAATAGAAATAACGTGTAGTTGTTTTTAATTATATAACTTAAGGTGCCCAAATATTATAAATCTGCTGTTTCTGTGCCATACGGTAAAAAATATTTTAGCGAGTTGCCTAGCTGAAATATATATATATATATATATATAGTTAGGAAATATTATTTTATTAATATAATCAGAAAAATATGCGAAAGTGCGATTTTATCTTATTTTTTAAAAATTAATTTATATTTTGTGTTTACATCATAAATGTTTTGTTATGGCTAGCATAATGTTTTGTTCAATTGAACTGTTTTATTTATCCCAACATTTTATTATTTTTATGGTTTATCAACAGTGCAGTTGTGGTTGTATTAATGGCATATACCTAAGAAAAACTACCGAGTCGAAAAAATTGCTTATTTTCTGTAAATTAATTTACGTGTTGTGCCATAAATATATCAGTCACTGAAGTAAAATTACAAAGTACTGAAAGGATCAAATTATAAATATGTTTCTTCATTGAAGGAGGAATCTCTGGTGTGTGTAATTAATTGTAGTGAAAAGAGAATAGCAAAGAAGCTGTGAATTAAATATATGTGTGTGTGTATATATACATGGTTGTGAGTAGAATTAGTCAGTTAGGTTTCTGCCTGTTATTACTTAAGGTGTTAGCTGATGACAGGCTGAGACAATTGTAAACAGCGGTAATTAGGCCAGTTTCCTGAGACGTTGTTGTAAAATAGATCCTGCGGCTGAGCAAGTTTTCAAGTCTCGTTTTGATAATTTTATTTTCAAGGTGTAGGAAGCGCTTGGGAGACCGTCAAAGGAAATCCTCCTCATAAAAGCGTAAACTCACGTGGTAGTCCGCGTGTGCTGCAAGGAGAAGCGTGACGGATCGTGACATCACGCCCTCTTTATGACCAGAAGGCTCCTATTCTTCCGCTACATGATACTTTACCCGCCCCCTCAAAACAGCGGCGTGCTGACCCGTGGTTGCAGTCTGAATGGCGACTGGCCGGAAGTCGATCGTAAACATATGTGCCTTCTCAGAAACTCGAAGCTTTGTTTGCCGTAGCCAATTCGCTTATGCACTCCCCCTGCACAATCCTTCCGATATAAACATTTTTCTTTCGTTGCCACCATCCGGGCATGCGGACTTGTAACTTATTAACAAATTGTAACAGAATTCGCAGATGCAACGTGAATTTTCTTCCTGTACACCTATGTCTCTATAATCGTTTTAGCGACGAAGTAGTCAGAAACCGAGTAACAGTTTGTTAACAGCAATAAATTTTCGGAAGTAGATACATTTCAATTTGAAATAATTTTTTTTATTCCTGTATTTGGAACGCGGCACGATTGTTAGACGCTTCTTACACGAGACTAGCGACGGGGCCTAAATAAAACAAATATTAAAGGGAATGGAACTCAGCAAAACGTACTCATGTTCAGTGACAATAGTTCATTACGCCACTACGTGGTCCATGTTATTTTGTCTTAATGTTTTAAGTGCTTAGCTTTTTATTTAAAAAAACTTTAATTAATTTGCTTTCTTCCTATAAACCTTACAATGCATCAAAAAATACTATACTGTTCATGTATTGTTTTAAATGCCTAATAAATTTTGAAAAAAAAACTGCCATAAACCTGTCGGGACGTCGGTTGACAATCAGTACCTGGTAACTTACTCGCCAACCGGTAGACCAGTTATTAGGAAACCTTTCGCAACACGCAGTTAGCCAATAAGGTGCAAGGCTTGTTCCAGAGCCTCGTGTGGCCAGTCAGCGAATTGGTACGCCCACATCAAAGGAATCACCAAGCCATTCCATTTCCTGTGCACTGCTGGTGTGTGTCTGGGTTCGGGGGTAAAGAGATGTAGCGATGAATAGCGTTAAGTTACAAGGATGGCCGTACAATGGCGCCACGGGAATTAGATGCGATTGTAGAGCCTCAGAAACGCGGAGAAAAATTGTCTTGCGTCTTTGTGGCTTCTCTACATACAACGCCACAGCCATGCGTGCGAACGTTATTAAGGCGCCCGCCTACCTGAATGGGGCGTGAACTGCGCTCCAGCTGTTTGTATCCAAAACTGCCATATGTAATCACAACATGTTTATCCACGATTAGAACATACTTGAAATAACTTACAAAAAAAAACTATTTTGCAGTCAAAATTGACGTTTCCAAACTGTTAGTCTGAAGTTATGCTAACAGGACGCATGCACATCAAGGATACAGCATACATCAAAAGTTTAAGACCAAGCAAGATGTAAATGACAACTTCATCATTACTTGATATAGAACATACTAAGTAAAAAACACTGTGGAGAAATTTGATACTTTATTTAAAAAAAACTTACTGGAAATAAGGTTACGTTCAAACACTTGTTGGCGGTTTTAAATAAATTGTATTCACATGTGCGTTATGCATTTGACAAACAATTGTATTGTGTTTTATACACATGCCTTAGAAATGCCCAACTGAGCTGCATTTTCTAGTTTTGTTTTGCTGAATTTACTCATTCCAACAATTTGCACTTCATGTTCGGTAATACACTTTTATTTACCTATTTTATACACCATAACAGGACAAAACTTCCACGACAACTTTATGCCTCAACGTGGATCGCAATAATCGGTGAATTTATAATTTCTTGGTAACAAACCTGCAATGTTATCACTTGGGTGGAAAAAAAAACTTACATCGGAAACTCCACTTCGCTAGCTGAACTANGTGGATCGCAATAATCGGTGAATTTATAATTTCTTGGTAACAAACCTGCAATGTTATCACTTGGGTGGAAAAAAAAAACTTACATCGGAAACTCCACTTCGCTAGCTGAACTGGAAAGAAACATATTTTGTTTTAAATTTAACTAATTTATAGCTAATTTTTTTACAATATGAATTTACTTAAAATATATGTAAAAACTTGTTTGCAAATTTATTATGGTCCTCGTTTGATTTTCTCTTTCAAATGTATTTATAAAGGCAATTAAAAATTATATACACTGCAATATTTGTAAAATAATTGTGTATACATAACTTAAAAATGTGTTTAATAATTAAAGATGTATGTAATAGTTTCGACAATCATAACATGCAAGTTATGTAACCGATATTAATAATTTAATCATGCTTATATGTGTTTGACATTAACAATGCTAGAACATTGTACAGGCTGAGTGTAAAAGAATACCCCAACTTTGAAGGTATATAATATTAAAACCAAACAACCTACAACCTTCGTTGACCAATCAAATGAACCGTGGAACTGTGAAGTTTGTTTACGATATCTTCATAAATGTTCAATGTGACCACCACGAGCGGCCCAAACGACATATACGCAATAATCAAACTCGTTCCACACTCTTGTCAGCATGTATGGTGTTACGGTTTGGATGGCGTCCGTAATTCCCGTTTTGAGGTCGACAATGTTAACCGGCAATTGTGGATGAAACACTTGATCCTTTATGTATCCNAAGTTTGTTTACGATATCTTCATAAATGTTCAATGTGACCACCACGAGCGGCCCAAACGACATATACGCAATAATCATACTCGTTCCACACTCTTGTCAGCATGTATGGTGTTACGGTTTGGATGGCGTCCGTAATTCCCGTTTTGAGGTCGACAATGTTAACCGGCAATTGTGGATGAAACTCTTGATCCTTTATGTATCTCCATAGAAAAAAATCGCACGGTTTAAGATCCGGGCTTCTTGGGGGACAGTGATGAAGAGCCTGGTCACCAGCTGCTCCTCGACCAATCCAGCGTTGCGACAACATCTCGTTCAGGTATCTGCGAACAGCTAGGTGCCAATAGGGCGGCGCACCATCCTGCTGGAAAATGAAGTCTCCCGCCCCCTTAACTGAGGAAACAACCACTCCGTAAGCATGACCAAAGAAGGGATTCCAGTAACAGTAGGTTTGTGAAAAAAGAAAGGGCCGAAAACAGTGTCTTTGGATACAGCGCAAAACACGTTCACATTGGGGGAAGTGCTCTCGTGTTCGGTGGTTTCATGTGGAGGATCCTGACCCCATATCCGCACGTTGTGCTGGCTCACCTTACCACCAGA
Source organism: Clitarchus hookeri (assembly GCA_002778355.1). NCBI lineage: Eukaryota > Metazoa > Arthropoda > Insecta > Phasmatodea > Phasmatidae > Clitarchus > Clitarchus hookeri. The sequence goes on along the minus strand of NQII01001129.1, from coordinate 370,067 downwards.
CCGCCTTCTTCACATTGACGAGTAGAATGCGAGCTCGCTTCCCCCTCACCACCTCAAACCGATATGTACGAACTCCATCCAAACTGTAACACCGGACATGCTGACAAGAGCGTAGAACGAGTTTGATTATCGCGTAGATGTCGTTCGGGCCGCTCGCGGTGGTCACATTGAACATTTATGAATGTATGGTAAACAAACTTCACTGTTCCACAGTTCATTTGATTGGTCAATCAAGGTTGTAGGTTGTTTGGTTTTGATATTATATACCTTCAAATTAGGGGTATTCTTTTATAATAATTCTGTATAACGTAGATAGCACCAAAAGTTATAAACCAGGAAANTACCTTCAAATTAGGGGTATTCTTTTATAATAATTCTGTATAACGTAGATAGCACCAAAAGTTATAAACCAGGAAATTATTGGCTTGGTTTCAGACTGACAGTGGGCTAACAGGAGATGATTGGCGAACGGCGTTCCAACATTTTACTAGCCAGTTACGCCATTTTACGTCTGGAGTTGTGGAGTTGAGGGATTTTGGTGGCTCTTAACAACGAGGTCTTGAGAGCCGATGAGGGCGAAATGTGGTAAGAATGGAGCATCGCCGGATTGCAAGGGCAGGGGAAACTGGAGATCCCCGAGAAAACTCGCCGACAAGTGGCATCGTTCAGCACGATTCCCATCTTGCGAAAATCTGGAGTGACCCGGCCGGGGATTGAACCCGGCTCGCCTTGGTGGGAGGCAAGTATGCTAACCGCTCAGCCACCGCGGCCCCCCGTGTACGGCTGGAGTTCGCGGAATAAGCTGATATTTCACCTTTGAGTTCTTAAGTAGCCCACGGTAAAGTTTTCCACCAATAAAATGCTAGGTTGATTGCTTCAAGTGCCATAGTTTGTAGACTGCACGGCAGGTCGATGGCCTGCGGGTTAGATGCGGTGGCCGCCGAGATGCTGTATGTTAGTGCTCGCTCACCGAGACAGATGAGACCGGCGGCGAGGGTCTTATGCCGCGAGCCAGACGAAGTAGCTCGCACAGGGCGCGGCCGTCCTCGTTACAGGCCCAAATTACCCCGCGCGCACGTCACAAGGTGCTCCGAGTGTCACGGATGTGGCGCAGACAGAGAGCCCCCTTCACTGTGTGTTTTCTGCTCGGCTGAAGAACGATCGCCAATTAGCGGCCGGTCGATGTTTGGCCGCCAGCGCACAAAGCCCCCGGTGGGGGACGGAAATATGGCGCCGCTCTGATTGAAATACGCCGCGGCCGGCCGGGCCAAGAAAACACAACCTCCCGCGCCCCGGTAAATATACCCGCCGCCGGCCGCCGTCTTGCCCACTCGTCAGCCGAGCCGCACGGTATAGTCTATTCGCGGTTTCTTCACACTTTTGGAATCAAACCTTTGGAAAATCACACCATATATAACGTGTTTGATTTATTTCCTAGTTATGGTATTATCTCAAGCGCTTTGTACTTCTGTTAACTATAAAGTATCATATTTATTTTTAAACTGAAATTTGATCTATATTTTATCTAAAAATTGTAATGTTTTATTTACAGTTAATATGAATAAAAACAGTGAGAAAATAGGTAAATTGGTAATGCATATAGGATTTTCGCGGTAAAGTGAGAAATTTTGAGGCCCTAGTAATTTTCCTTTCAACCATTTTTTATCCTTTAACCACCTTTTTAAATCAATATTGCTATGTAAGTAATATACACAGTGTGTATATTCCACTTCACCCGGAAGTTAACATCTAAGGCTTAAATAAAACATATTATTTTTATAATATTCCAAATGAGAGGGCGTTCAAAAGTGCTCACTTTACCGTGAATAGCCGATAGTAAGAAATACTTCTTATGAAAAATATTATTAACTTACACTGAATGCGCACGAATGCGGTCCGTTGTTCCTTTGCTTTAATTTTCTAGTCTCGGATAAGCTTTGTTTCCATGTGGCGAAGGAGTATCGTGGAAGTAGAACTTTAGCAGGACTTCAGGAAAGTTGGAAGTAACCGTGAATGGACTATACTAAAGAATACAGAGGTGAAACAGCTCCTTGTACAGCGAACTCTAGCCGTACATGCCACAAACATACTAGGAAGCCGTTCGCCAATCAGCGCCTGGTAACCTACTTGTCAGATGGCAGCCCAGCCAATAAGGAAACTTACGCAGCATGCAGTAGTCGATCATACTCAAGACGGTTTCCCAGAGCTTCTCGCAGCCAATCAGAGAATGGGTACGCTCGGATCTAAGGGACCGCCATGGTAATTTGTGGGATGGACTGGAGACAGGGTGTCCACCGAGAGGGAAAAAAAGGGAAAATTCAGGGAATATCATGTGACAGGGAAAAGTCGGGGAATTTCCACCTGGGACAGGATAAATGTTAGTAATTGGTACTCTGCATAATTTGTTACTTGCGTGAATACAGAATAATGTAATTGTGAGCATATGCGTTTTAAAAATTCCAATTTTTATGTTTGTGAACTGGCAATAATACTTTTTTTTCCAAGTGACATAGGGCCTTTACGTACAAAGTAAAATATTTGTGTTTTTGTAATGGGCACTCTTGTGAANAAAAACAGGGAAAATTCAGGGAATATCATGTGACAGGGAAAAGTCGGGGAATTTCCACCTGGGACAGGATAAATGTAAGTAATTGGTACTCTGCATAATTTGTTACTTGCGTGAATACAGAATAATGTAATTGTGAGCATATGCGTTTTAAAAATTCCAATTTTTATGTTTGTGAACTGGCAATAATACTTTTTTTCCAAGTGACATAGGGCCTTTACGTACAAAGTAAAATATTTGTGTTTTTGTAATGGGCACTCTTGTGAAGTCAATATCGCGTATCGCGAGAAATATCGATGGACTGAATAAAATGTTGGCCCTGCTTGCTTGGACTGTTGCAGTGTAATTTAATTCAACTTAACTGGTAGCATATTTTTTTCTGTCAGCGGTAGAAAAATATGGTTTTGTAAGATTTCGCCCCTGAAGATAGGTCAGGGATAATGGTAAGATTATGTCTGGAAGACAGGGAAAAATTACGGAATTCCAAAATGGAATTTCAATGGACACACTGCGGAGAGATTTGGGTTTCTCTTAACGACAATGTCTTGAGAGGCGGTGAGCGTGAAGCGAGGTGGAAATGGATTAGGGCCGGAATTGGGGGAGGGGGAGAAGGTGAAACGGGAGATCCTCGAGAAAACCCACCGGCCAGCGGCATCGTCCGGCACAATTCCAACGTGCGGAAATCCGGGAGAGATCCCGCTGAGAATCGAGCAATATTCGCCATGGTGAGAGGCGAGCGCCCTAGCCGCTACACAACTGCGGCCCCCACGCCATTTAGTTTCTGTTTACGGCGTGGCGTCACGTGTCTGAAGCCAAGACGTACCACGCTTGCCACGTACAAGAGAATATTACCGGCTTTGTTTGTACACTTGTCCAACATGGTGTGCTGTAATTACACGCTGTTCACGGTTGAACTCTTTTGGAATCAACATTCGAAAAAAAAAATACTGCCCACAACTACATGTATACTACAGTACAGAATGTCATGCGAACTTACCGTAAAGTAGGCAACGAATTAACACAAATCGGTTTAATACTTGTACTGTGAGTGTGGTGTTTAAATTTATGTAGCCAGTAAAGTAAGCGTTTCCTAGTTTCAGTCACTTTGTAGTATGAATTTGCATAACATGTTTACATTCCTAACAGTTCCATGGTTTAACTTGGAATGACACGTGAATAATGCCATCGCGCCTATGACAATGTTAATTTTACATATAACGGAAGCATACAAAGTTAGAAGGGAAACAGATCCTACGCAGGGCTTTCAAAAGCGCTCAATTTACGGTGAGCAGCCTATAAGAGAATTCATGACAGCTGCTGAAAGGGTAGACTGCAGACTCGCAACTTGCGCTATGATGTGCAAACAACTTCACGTNATGATGTGCAAAAAACTTCACGCGGGAAGATTTTGTTGTGGACAGTTAACAAAAAATGTTTCAATTAACGTTAACAATGATAGTAATAAGTCGATTTGTGAGCTTAAATTATTTCAATTAGTTATCGAATATGTTATTTTTCGGGCACTATCGACCATTTTCTAAAAAAAAAATGTGTCCTGTGTGTGTGTGTGTGTGTGTGTATACATACACATATACATGCACATATACATATATATACATGTATATACATGGTGATTCTAAAATCATGGGACAAACATTGAGGGGTAATAGAGCTCACTAAAACAAACAATTATTGTATAGGAATATATGGGTGGAAGTGACGCATTGAGACACAAACACAAAAACATAACACATTAACGGAAACATAAAGTGTTCATTAGCAGCATACTTAACGAGTGATTCCGTACAGAAAATGTTAAAACAGTTGCTGGAAATGCATCCACCAACAGTCACGCATGCTTGGCGACTTCTACATATGGCGTGATTGGCTGACAATGGTGGCGTGCGTGAAATATCCGGCGTATTTCAATCTGTCCGCCAATCACTCCACCGACGCTAACAAGCTTGCATTACTGTCGGTGGTAGCAATTTTGAGCAATTATTATAAGCACTGCTGTAAAAAGGCATTTAGCGGCGACGTTTTAAATAAACACTGTGTTGCATTCCATGTGTTATTTTTGTGTTTGTGCCTCAACGCGACACTCCCGCCCATATATTCCTATACGATAATTGTTTGTTTTAGTGAGCTCTACCACCCCTCAACGTTTGCCCCATGATTTTATAATCATCCTATATATATATATACACACATACATACAAATTTGTTTCATAAGAAGAGATTTTACAATCTTATCGCTTTATCTGCCATTGTCGTCGCTGACATTTTTGAGAAAAATTATTGTTACGAATAGATTGCAAATCTTAATTGAGGTTAATGAAAAGGAGAGAGTAGCCGATAGCTACTGCGATGTTTCTGTCTGTCGTGACACCTGCAGGAGGGCGCCAGGACATTCCCAGTGTGCTGCCGAGTACAAGTAGACATTTTCACAAAGTGTGATGAACTTTCTTGATAGCTCTGCTTTTCAAGCCTGCAGCTACGGAATTTGAATGGGGAATCAATTTTTAATGTATTCCTTCTCAGTATATCAATTTTAAATAGGCCTGTAACTGTTAAAAAAAATTATTCAACGCATATTACTCAGAGAATACTGCACGTTATAAAATTTTCTAAAATTTATTTATTCGCTATTTTCTTGTAAAATAAAAGTTTTAAAGTTAAATTAAAAATATATTAAACATGAGAATTGGCAAGTATTCCTCAATAAATGTCACAGTAAAATCCTTTTTGTTTGGAACGGTTATCTTGAAAACTGATGCATTGAGAAGGAATTTCTGTAACATTGATTCCACATTTAAAATCTGTGGCTACGGACTTGGTAGGTAGCGTTCTTAGAGTTTTTGTTATCCGTCGCACGAGTATGTGTACTAAATCCAAATGCGTGACCTTGAAAATAAAGGCGGGCTTTGAATTTCTTGAGTTCGTCATAAACTGAGCCAAGCTAGGCGCTGGGCACGAAACACAACTGGCTCGTCCTCGCCGCAATGAGAATGGCGCCTTAGCACGAACGTCCACAGAGTGGTTTGCGTACTTCCTTTTCATGAGCTGATCGCGGCGTAGCTTGTTTCCCGTCATCGTGATGCCCCAAGGATTCTGGCTTGAATCTCGAGCAAGGCATGGATGATCGCCATTTTAGGCGTATGTTGGAATCTGTTTTGGTTGCAAGTCGAGGAGGGTTGAATTGGTACTATTGATATAAGGTTGTAACGCTTGTATAATTATAAGTTCATCATTTTATGCTGTAATATTTACTTCAGATTCTGTATTGTACTATTTATTGCTTTTTCACTTTCTACGAAAGTTTATTTTTTTNATGCTGTAATATTTACTTCAGATTCTGTATTGTACTATTTATTGCTTTTTCACTTTCTACGAAAGTTTATTTTTTTTACTGTAAACATTTTATGTTACTCTTATAACCTTTGTAACTTGGGAGAGAAAACAATCAATAATGCGTTNATTTTTTTACTGTAAACATTTTATGTTACTCTTATAACCTTTGTAACTTGGGAGAGAAAACAATCAATAATGCGTTTCTTTGTTTCAGGAAATAAAAGTAATTAATGACATCAAGGGTATAAGAATGTATGACAATTTTTACTTATTTAATACGCTGTCGAAATAGCTCGGAAAGCTTGTTGAGTTTGAAGGTAAAATTATGGCAATAATACATTTTTGAGGGCGTTAAATAAATACCTGCCACCTAAACATCTATGATTTTGTGGTAACACGGCTCTGAGTCTATATCAGTTAATATTTCCGCCTACCTATCGCGATAAACATAATCCACCGAACTAATTTTTTTTATATTATACTAGCGAACCGGCCCGGCTTCACCCGGGTACAATTGAGTTTTACTGTGATATTTTAATAAATAAATTTGGAAAAGACAATTTATTTATGTAAAAACATAATTTAAAAATTATGCTATGTTGGCCTAGGTTTTTAACTGATTACGGCAACCCAAAAGGAAGGAAATATTTTTTANATGCTATGTTGGCCTAGGTTTTTAACTGATTACGGCAACCCAAAAGGAAGGAAATATTTTTTACCCGATAGCCAAGGAGTAAAATATTGTTTTTGGAGTGTATTACAGGATCAAAAGTATATACATACCAAATTTTATCAAAATCCGATTAGCCGTTATGGAGCTGAGTTCGGTCACGTTCCCAGCCGTTGCAGAATTACGTTTTGTTGTAATTCCACAGGAACCGTACAATTTTCCGGAATAAAAAGTCCTATTCCAGGACCTAAAGTACCTACATACCAAATTTCACCAAATCCGTTCAGCCGTTATGGAGCTGAGTGGTAACAAACATACACACACACACACGCACACAGACTTCAACATTTATAATATTAGTAGGATTAGTAGGTTTGATCGAACCGTGGCAATTCCTGGTTTTACGCTNCTCTTAACTGTTCCTATAGGCCTAATTTCTGATTCAGAAGCAGTCTAACACGCTATCTTCATTGTATTTTCGATATCCCGTCCGATTATGGTGGAAATATTCCAGTCTTTTGATTGCAGCGACGTGTCTTATTCCTGCAGTGACGTCTCATAGAACATTTTCAACCATTAGTCACGAGGACGTGCTGCGATTACGAACAGTATATCCAGAAAGCTTTTCATATTGTTCCGTGTCCATAAATAATAAATAACCATAACCGGAATGAACGATCGTCTGACGGTGGTATTTATGCGCGGCGTGTCGTGGAGTCACTTCCAAGGAAATAAAAAGGCAACGTTTTGCAATCGCGCACGTAGTTGCTTTCACGCATGCGCCTTAGTCTACATGTTGATCTCCGTCACAGGTTTCTCGGAACTCAGGGAAACCTTTTACTGCGAACTGGCAGCTCCGCAGCGATCCCCAACAAATAAATAATCATTATTAAATACATGGATCACTTCCAAGTCCAGCTGGTTTATGTTGTTTTTGTGTTTTTAACTCATTCTCCGCCAGTAAGAGGCTTGCGTGGGTTACAGCAGGAAGGTTTGAACAGCCGCCTTGAGAAACGGTAGACGGCTCGAGTGAACTGAATATTGTTATTAAAGGGTGCGGTAATGACGCGAGTACCGACAAACTGTGGCTGCATATCCTTGATCAGGGGGAAAAAATTCTAAATAAAGTGTGACTTGCGATCTAAAGTGACTACTTAATGAATACGCCCTTGAATGTGGAGCTTAAACATAAGTTTCCTGCAGATCTTACAGATGACGTTAAATCGAAACCCTTGAGTGCCTGGAAAACGCAGAAATGAAAGAAGATCTGCAGTCACTGTTAAATTTGTCGTTGCAATAAAATTATTTAACGGAACTAATTGGGGGTAACCAAACTGATGCATTAAATTTCGTCACGCTAAAGCCTGAATGGTTTTAGTAATTACTGATCATTTGGAGGAGTTAGCTCATAAAGTTCAAACATTTGTGTTGCATTAACTGACATTNTGGTTTTAGTAATTACTGATCATTTGGAGGAGTTAGCTCATAAAGTTCAAACATTTGTGTTGCATTAACTGACATTATGGCAAAGCGCAGAACACTCGATAAGAGACTCTCTTTAGGGGCGAATATCGTTCAGATATGTGAGAGTGTGTGGGCTACAAAAAAAAGTACACATAAGAAGGTATTCGCCAGATTTTATTTGACAAAAACACGTGTTCGAACACAATGTATGTGGTAAAACTCTGCAGCGCTAAGGATCGTGATCTGTTTTAGTAAATAATGACAGTAATATTTCTACATTATAGAGATCTGTAACTTATGGAAGAGTTATTAGAAAACGACAGAGNTAGTAAATAATGACAGTAATATTTCTACATTATAGAGATCTGTAACTTATGGAAGAGTTATTAGAAAACGACAGAGAGTGATAGTTGTAACACAATATGAGCTTTTGTTCATTACATAAGTTATTTGCTTTGTGTAGGAGTGATTAAACGTTTTCCTGAATCTTTGAGCTGTTTCTTGCTNTTGTTCATTACATAAGTTATTTGCTTTGTGTAGGAGTGGTTAAAGGTTTTCCTGAATCTTTGAGCTGTTTCTTGCTCTGCAAGAAACGTATTCAAAATTGTGATCACACGTTATCCAAATCTGTATTTTGATCCAGAATTTTGAGTTGACGCNCTGCAAGAAACGTATTCAAAATTGTGATCACACGTTATCCAAATCTGTATTTTGATCCAGAATTTTGAGTTGACGCAAGAACATACTTATCGACACAAGTTCGTACCTTGATGAATACATCTTAAGCATAGTATGCTGAGCGAACTGTTATTATTGCACTCAAATAAATTAAAACATGAAAATTTTCTGTCTCTAGAAGCAAAATAGNTATGCTGAGCGAACTGTTATTATTGCACTCAAATAAATTAAAACATGAAAATTTTCTGTCTCTAGAAGCAAAATAGGAAACTGCGAAATTTTAAGGAGTCTCTTATTAAGAAATTAGAAATATTGACATTATTATTAAACTATAATTATAATNGAAACTGCGAAATTTTAAGGAGTCTCTTATTAAGAAATTAGAAATATTGACATTATTATTAAACTATAATTATAATTTGTTTTGCAAATAACGGCCGCAATCAAATATTAGTAGACGTGTATTAACACAACATGTTTTCATTTCTACTGATTCAACAGTGCGGCAAATCGTATAACACAACAAAATAATTTGAATTTCAGTCGGTAGCAGTTCACGTAATGAAACATGTTTGTGCTGGTTTATTCATTTGTACGGTTCTAAAAATTAGCAGGAGTAACGATTGAACATTTTCTCTTGTTTATAAACGACTGTATTTTCCCGTAACCAATCTTGTTCTCGAGAAGTTTCCTTCTATCAAGNAACATTTTCTCTTGTTTATAAACGACTGTATTTTCCCGTAACCAATCTTGTTCTCGAGAAGTTTCCTTCTATCAAGTAAGCGTGAATACCACATATATTTCCAATCGTAATTACCTGTCTTTAATTCTCACAGTATTCTCACACGACACATGGTCTATGCAAGATTAGTTATTGCTTGTCGTCTCAGGTAATGCAGGAAGTGCCTGTTCTTAAAAAAAATATGTGACTTGGTAGTAAATGACGGTTAAATTTAGCAAAAAAAAAAAAAAAGAGGGGAAGGAGGTGAAAGAGGAGTAGCGGGGGGAAAAAAAAAAACATGATATAGTGAAGCGTGCTTATGAGAGTGCGAGCGTTTTTTTATACGTGTGATGTGATCCTCTCGCACGAAGTTCGCGCCCGTTCGGGACGGAGCGTTAATATCCAGGGCAGCACCCAGGCGTTCGCTTCTCCAACCCGTCTCTGCCTATAGTTCATGTCTCGCCATAGCTCTCCTGCCCCTGGCCGGGTTCCCTTCTCCCCTCAATTATAAGTTCGCGCATGTTCGTGTATGCCGTTATCCTTGAAGAATTTATGCGTCAAGTTCTTTTTCTCTGCCCCATCCCCCTCCTTACCTTTCTATTCCGAAGGATATATCGCCAGGACGTCATAATTCTTACAGCTGGTTTTGCCCACCTGACCGGCCCGGTCCACAATGTTCATAGGAATGGAAGGGGGGAGGGCAGCCCCCTCCTTCGTATTCCTCCTCATCCCGCCTGCGACTACTTTGGGAACAGGAAATATAATTTATATTGACGTCGGTGTGTCATGTTTTCTCCGCTCGCGTGAAATATCATCGCGCGTCAACTGGCGACAATCGCGGCCGTTTCTCAGCCAACGGGAGAACAGTCCAGTTATTCACGTGTTATTTTTATTTCTTCCTGGGAGCTAGGGTAAAGGAGTAAAAAAAAAAAAGCGGAAGGGGGGGGGGGATAAACCTTAAGAACTACTCAGTCGATTTCACGTAAATTTCTACTTTTATGAACACTGCCACACATCGTATTTTCAGACTGCAAANGTTCTTTTTGGCACCAGTTATCCAGTTTCCAGACGAGCGTTCGTTAGTTGCATGCAAGTGTTATTTCCAATCCTGTCTGTTCAACTCGCCGAACTAAATGTCAACCAGTTCGTCGGGCATGTATTTTACGTGGCCGCGGTTTCAAATGACTGACGCGAAGCGCGTAACGTTGTCAGCGGAGTATTTTCTTGTGGGACAACGCTGCCAGCCCTGCCCCCTCTACTCCAAGTGCTTCATCAGTTAACACATGCTGGTGCCTATTCCTTTATGTATGAAGGCCGCCATAAAATGTCCGTGATGCAGAATTGCAGAAAACAACTGGCTGGAAAAGAAAAAAAAAGACAACGAAAAGATCTGGTTGAGTTTAAAGGAGTGACAAGACTGAAAACTCATGAATACATTTTATATTAAAGTGCTGGTTTCGTGGTAACTTTTATACCTTTAACGTATATCTTCATTTGAGTTAATTTTTACATCTACGNGGGGGGGGGGGGTCGGAGTGATCGCCTCCACCGAGAATCCGTAATTTTGAATAGTTATCGCATGTATGTTTGGAAAGTAATTTCTGTACGTCGCAAGCCCTACATTAGGAAAATCTGTAAGTATGCCATTTTAACTCTGATAGTTCAAATGTTGTGCCATTTCAATCAAACTTTGAAGTTTGCCCAATGTGTTTATACACCTACTTACACACTTTGGCTCGCAAATAAATTAAAATCAAAGGAACATATCTATACATATTGTTATGAAAAAATCTTAATTACTGTTAAGTTTTAACCTTGAAGCCAAAAAGTCTCCAATTAGCTAATTTTAGAGAACTTCGCTAATTATATATTAATCTCCTTCCCCACCCCCAAAAAAAATCCCGTGCACTTTCGATCGTCTCCTCCGAAAAATAGGCCTCCGTGTGCCATATATTTGCACTGTACTAAATTTTCTGGAAATATTTCTCGATCAGCAATTGTAATCCACTGAATAAATTTTTTAGATATACGCATAGAAGAAATTAATGCGATATCTTCCAGCTTTGTAACGCACGATTAGCCATTAATAACCGTCGAAACTACTAGCATAATCTATAAATTATTACAAATGATGCTGTCTACACATTGCGTAGTCCGCATAAATCATACGTACTTAGTGTTGTATTTTGCATGTAATTTGAAGCACTTGTAATACTCTGAAGAGACCACAAAGGAACTAGCTAGTTTATTATCATCATTATTTTATTTTAATCTTTTGTGCACGCCAACAGCTCTAGGCCTTTCACAGTACAGGACTTGGCAGGGAATGAGGAGGATATATATATATATATAACTAGGAACTGCATCAGAATGAGCCTGGAATGGGGTGTGGGGAAACCTCGTCGGGAAAACCATCCCCAGTGGAGAAGGCCGGCCGGGATCGAGGCCACAACCTCCCGGATACGAGTCAGACATGCTACCGTATGAACAAACACTTTTCACGTTGAAGAACTACAAACGCTATTAGGAGCTGTACATAGTGCCTTTGCTAGTAGTATACATCCTCGATAAGTACTAGGTTATTTGGCTCGGTAACCGGACGGAGTTTAGACTAAAGGATGACGTTGACTGATTCTCATATTCTACGCATTACTCGAACATTCGGTCACGAGTTCTCAGCTGTGCTGTGATAATCGTGTGATCAACAACGACATAATGTTTGTTTGTATTTTTTTTTTTTTTTTTTTTCAAAAGACGTGTGTGATTTTAATTTCATTAAAAAATTATATTCCGTAAATAGTGAATCGTTACATTTAAACCCTGGCTAGGGAAAGTATAATAACCTTTCAAATGCGTATAGGCTGTTCATGGTAAAGTGAGCACTTTTGAGGCCCTAGTTACTTTTTTCCTTTTAGCCATTTGTTATACTTTAATCACCTTTTTAAATTAATATTGCCATGTAAGTAATAAATACAGTGTGTATATTCCACCGAACTTGGGAAGTTAACGTGTAAGGCTACAATAAAATACATTTATTGACTATTATTCCAAATGAGAGGGCTTTCAGAAGTGCTCACTTCACCGTGAATAGGCTGTAAATAAATAACAGTAACCAATATATTACGCCACGTAGTTTTGGCAGATCTATTTTCAAAACAGCAACTCAAAGACTTGAATTGTGGAGTCGGCGGAATTGTGCGTTTCGGCATTTGGTTTTTATGCAGCTCGGACCGTAGACTAGAAATTTGGTAGACAGGATATCAGTGATTCCATTAAAGCAAACGTCAATTGTTTCCTGTCAAAATCTCACTAAACAGGATAAATTAAAACTATTAAAATTTTTACTGTGCTGACCCGATCTAAAATATAGCTGACCAAATTTGTTTTTTGCACTCGCTTTTCGACCCTTGGGCGAGTTTGTGACAATCTACCAATTGGAATTATGCAATGTCCCCTACTAGACGTATGTTTACAAATTATTAAGGCAAGGAAAAAGTAAAATTTAACACGTAGCGGAAGGATACACAGCATGCAGAAATACTCCGGAAGTGCTCAGCTGACTTTCGTTCATATTATAAACTAGGAGTCTCTACCAAACTGCAGCCTTATGCGCCACAAAGTGGCATGAAACTCTAGCAGTGCGCTGATCGCTGCGTAAAGAGCAACCCACGTCTATATATTCAAACCAATAACAATTTCAAATTTCCATATGCTAACGGAAAGTTTTACGGAAATGTGAAGTCAGTAAAAGCCTACCACAACTCGTCATGTCAGAAAATGGATCCGAGCCTTATAATATAAAATACGAAACTTCTGCATATTGTCTATAGCTTCGGATTTCGGGGACGAAAAACGATGAGGATACATGAAGCATGCATAAAGATTTTGTTCTTAATCCNCATATTGTCTATAGCTTCGGATTTCGGGGACGAAAAACGATGAGGATACATGAAGCATGCATAAAGATTTTGTTCTTAATCCTACCTAATAAACATAAGAAGAAAAAAATAACCACCAATTTTATGGCCACGTCAGTGGATTCACAGTTACTTCCGGGAAATCAGCGGAATGGTGATTATCGAGGAAACGGAGTGTTTGTAATTACAAGATTCTGGATAATGTAACCTGTTTTTTTCCTTATACGTAATTTCAAAGGAAATTTTGAAGTATTTCCAGCAGGGAAGAAACTTTCCCCGACCTTTTTTTAGCCAACAAAGATACACATTCCGTTTTCCAAGTAGTATCACGTAACAAATTATCAGCTTAATAACAGTTTTGTCCAAAGGACCATCAAGCCATTTCGCTCATGTTTCGGTTACGTAGCTGTTATAATATAAGAAATTGTATAATTAATATGACGCGTTTGTTCCTGTGGATTTTTATTTCAGTGGACAAGTGTTTGAGAAATCATTCATTGGCCACAAATGCGTCAGTGTTAAAGTTTTATAAGGAAGTGATTCATAGCGCATTACCAGACAAATGTTTAATTTGCTTGCCTTTTTTTGTTATTCAGTTGGTATTACNATCATTATTTTATTTTAATCTTTTGTGCACGCCAACAGCTCTAGGCCTTTCACAGTACAGGACTTGGCAGGGAATGGGGAGGAGATATATATATATATATATATATATATATATAACTAGGAACTGCATCAAAATGAGTCTGGAATGGGGTGTGGGGAAACCTCTTCGGGAAAACCATCCCCAGTAGAAGGCCGGCCGGGATCGAGGCCACAACCTCCCGGATACGAGTCAGACACGCTACCGTATGAACAAACACTTTTCACGTTGAAGAACTACAAACGCTATTAGGAGCTGTACATAGTGCCTTTGCTAGTAGTATACATCCTCGATAAGTACTAGGTTATTTGGCTCGGTAACAGGACGGAGTTTAGACTAAAGGATGACGTTGACTGATTCTCCTATTCTACGCATTACTCGAACATTCGGTCACGAGTTCTCGGCTGTACTGTGATAGTCGTGTGATCAACAACGACATAATGTTTGTTTGTATTTAGTTTTTTTTTTTTTTAAGATGTGTGTGATTTTAATTTCATTAAAAATTATATTCCGTAAATAGTGAATCGTTACATTTAAACCCTGGCTAGTAAAAGTATAATAACCTTTCAAATACGTATTGGCTGTTCACGGTAAAGTGAGAACTTTTGAGGTCCTAGTTACTTTTTCCTTTTAGCCATTTGTTATACTTTAATCACCTTTTTAAATCAATATTGCCATGTAAGTAATCAATACAGTGTGTATATTCCACCGAACTTGGGAAGTTAACGTGTAAGGCTGCAATAAAATACATTTATTGACTATTATTCCAAATGAGAGGGATTTCAGAAGTGCTCACTTCACCATGAATAGGCTATAAATACATAACAGTAACCAAGATATTACGCCACGTAGTTTTGGCAGCTCTATTTTCAAAACAGCAACTTAAAGACTTGAATTGTGGAGTCGGCGGAATTGTGCGTTTCGGCATTTGGTTTTTATGCAGCCCGGACCGTACACTAGAAATTAGGTAGGCAGGATATCAGTGATTCCATTAAAGCAAACGTCAATTGTTTCCTGTCAAAATCTCACTAAACAGGATCAATTAAAACGATTAAAATTTTTACTGTGCTGACCCGATCTAAAATATAGCTGACCAAATTTGTTTTTTGCACTCGCTTTTCGACCTTTAGGCGAGTTTGTGACAATCTACCAATTGGAATTATGCAATGTCACCTACTAGACGTATGTTTACAAATTATTAAGGCAAGGAAAAAGTAAAATTTAACACGTAGCGGAAGGATACACAGCATGCAGAAATACTCCGGAAGTGCTCAGCTGACTCTCGTTCATATTATAAACTAGGAGTCTCTACCAAACTGCAGCCTTATGCGCCACAAAGTGGCATGAAACTCTAGCAGTGCGCTGATCGTTGCGTAAAGAGCAACCCACGTCTATATATTCAAACCAATAACAATTTCAAATTTCCATATGCTCACGGAAAGTTTTACGGAAATGTGAAGTCAGTAAAAGCCTACCACAACTCGTCATGTCAGAAAATGGATCCGAGCCTTATAATATAAAATACGAAACTTCTGCATATTGTCTATAGCTTCGGATTTCGGGGACGAAAAACGATGAGGATACATGAAGCATGTATAAAGATTTTGTTCTTAATCCTACCTAATAAACATAAGAAGAAAAAAATAACCACCAATTTTATGGCCACGTCAGTGGATTCACAGTTACTTTCGGGAAATCAGCGGAAAGGTGATTATCGAGGAAACGGAGTGTTTGTAATTACAAGATTCTGGATAATGTAACCTGTTTTTTTCCATATACGTAATTTCAGAGGAAATTTTGAAGTATTTCCAGCAGGGAAGAAACTTTCCCCGGCCTTTTTTTAGCCAACAAAGATACACATTCCGTTTTCCAAGTAGTATCACGTAACAAATTATCAGCTTAATAGCAGTTTTGTCCAAAGGACCATCAAGCCATTTCGCTCATGTTTCGGTTACGCAGCTGTTATAATATAAGAAATTGTATAATTAATATGACGCGTTTGTTCCTGTGGATTTTTATTTCAGTGGACAAGTGTTTGAGAAATCATTCAGTGGCCACAAATACGTCAGTGTTAGAGTTTTATCAGGAAGTGATTCATAGCGCATTACCAGACAAATGTTTAATTTGCTTNCAGGAAGTGATTCATAGCGCATTACCAGACAAATGTTTAATTTGCTTGCCTTTTTTTGTTATTCAGTTGGTATTACTGATATAAATATGGCCTACGAAAAAAGGGAAAGGAAACGACAAGAATTTCATATAAACTGCCTCTTTTTTTTTTTTTGCTCGACGTGCCGACTGTAAAGTAATTTCTTCCCATAACGTTTCGCTTTTTAATCACAGCCGTAAAACTGTTTTTGGCGAAGGCCATCAGACAGTCCGTTTTCACCTCTTTGATTCCGGTTAAGTGAAAAGCTGCCCAAGGCCATACACAGTTCATGTTTGACAGCTTCATATAAATTAGTCTATCTCCTTGATCGCACATATCTCTTGTGTATCGCGACCTTTCGACGAGAAACAGACGATGTTCACGTATCTGAACCTCTTGAGGTCTCGCGTTTAATTCTACGCAGCATTCACATATTTCAGGTTTCACCTTCGCCTTAATGTAGTCACTATTTCAACTTCCTCTGACACCTCGCTAATAAATCATATTTATGGCCGGAATTCCACGACCTGATGCAGTGAAAGGAACTTTGTGTTGTGGTTGTACTAAATCGTGTTTTTTTTTCAACGCCTAAGGCTGCCAGTTTGAATAAGGAAGGCAAAAATTGTTTTATGGTAATAATTACTTAACTAATACCTTCTTAATGCTGGTTTCATGCAGACAGTATTAAAATGATTTTAATAACCCAGCAAACAATTAATGCATAATTTTTGCAATTTTTNGCTGGTTTCATGCAGACAGTATTAAAATGATTTTAATAACCCAGCAAACAATTAATGCATAATTTTTGCAATTTTTTGTTACCGGAAAATAAGTTTAGTAACGTGTAAATATTTCGCCCCAAAAATAAATTTTCTTCATTGTAGAGCGATTTTACAGGTTAACTGAGGTAATTAGAATATTCGTCTTATCATGATCCTGCCTAGTGCCATATTAGACCTGGTGTGTTTGGTTATGCCACAGAATACCTTGAAATACAGACGTGTAACGGCCGCTTACACCGCAAACTTCAGCCTGCACATGCAACCTAAATGGCGCCACATGTCGGAAAGCCGTTCGCCAATCAGCGACTCATAACTTCCTTGCCAGCCGACACTGCAGCCGATAGGGAGTCNGCTGGTTTCATGCAGACAGTATTAAAATGATTTTAATAACCCAGCAAACAATTAATGCATAATTTTTGCAATTTTTCGTTACCGGAAAATAAGTTTAGTAACGTGTAAATATTTCGCCCCAAAAATAAATTTTCTTCTTTGTAGAGCGATTTTACAGGTTAACTGAGGTAATTAGCATATTCGTCTTATCATGATCCTGCCTAGTGCCATATTCGACCTGGTGTGTTTGGTTATGCCACAGAATACCTTGAAATACAGACGTGTAACGGCCGCTTACACCGCAAACTTCAGCCTGCACATGCAACCTAAATGGCGCCACTGACCAGCAACATGTCGGAAAGCCGTTCGCCAATCAGCGACTCATAACTTCCTTGCCAGCCGACACTGCAGCCGATAGGGAGTCNAACATGTCGGAAAGCCGTTCGCCAATCAGCGACTCATAACTTCCTTGCCAGCCGACACTGCAGCCGATAGGGAGTCTTCTGCAGCACCATGCAGTAGCCAATCAAACGAAACGTTCATTGTCAGAGCTTCGCGCAGCTAATTAGCGAATGGGTTCGTTTGCGGCCACCTGCACTGGGTGTGAAATGGAGTGAGATTAGCCTCGGTGCTTGGAAGTAAATGAGGGTCGTTGCAGTGGCGTGTGATGGAGTGTATCTAAGGTAAGCTGGCGCTTGCTCAATGCTGTACACACTCGCCGCACGCAACAGGAACCAGTGACCAGAGTGAATCCGGGAGAACGCGGCCACTCACGAGAGAGTGACGAGCCATCCATTTCACGCGTGCTCTGACGTCAACTCCACTACTACGTTTAAGTGGACGATGTGTAAACTAGCAAAGGATTAGGTATAGCGCAGAGCAAAACACAGCGTACTTTGCAACACTTCATCACACGCCGCAGGGTTATTGTTGATGCCCGGTGGTAATCACACTCTCTTGACGAAGTAGTCCGGTAGTGTTGCAAGATCGTCAGTTTACAATAAAATGTAGACACAGGCTATTCACGGTAAAGTAAGCACTTTTAAAAGCTCTCTTATTTGGAATAATATTCAATAAATATATTCTATTTTAGCCCTAGACGTTATCTTCCAAGTGATTTGGAATATACACACTGTGTTTATTACGTACATGGCAATATTTATTTAAAAAGATATCTAAAGGATAAAAAATGGCTGAAAGGAAAAGGTAACTAGGGCCTCGAAAGTGCTCACTTTACCGTGAACAGCCTATACTTGGAACGCTAGGCGAGTTCTAAATGCATAGTGCGTATAGTAGTCGTGGACTTAGCAGAAAAGAGTTAAATGATTTATTCGCGCAAAACGGGTGCTTGGTGATTGTGGTGGGAAAATATTTGCGCTTTGGCTATTTTTTTCCCCCAATAAATATTTTAATCGGGAGAGAACTCTTTCTGCTTTTAGTCATTACGTTATTTGAGGACTCATAAAATTAGTACTCTCGGGGATGTTGTATTAATTTATTTATCTCTTTATGTTGACTGTACTTTTGTTTTAGGTTCCAGTACTACTTTAGTAAGACACCTTATGGCGTATAGGAAGATACACACGTAGTCAAAATACAAATATAGTTTAAACACACAGTGTAATTAATGGACACTGTTGTAATTTTCCTTAAATTAAGGGAGTATTTTACGGAAATGTGCTGTTAAAATACGGAAACAGGGTCCGTAATAGGAAACACGGGATTCATCTCCGTGGACAATAAAACACGGGAACTTCTAAGTTAGCACCGAACGTTGCCGAAATAACACAAAATGTTAATTGCCGCAATAATCAGGAAAATATGGTACTTGTAACAATAATGACAGTCAGACCACTTACACGTATAAATTAAAAACAAAAATAACAAAACTAACTACGAGTAACCTAGAGCGGTAGTTGATAAACACCAACCGATAAGCAGAAAAATTAAATTTTTAAAAAATGTTTTTAAAATGAGTTTTTTNGAGCGGTAGTTGATAAACACCAACCGATAAGCAGAAAAATTAAATTTTTAAAAAATGTTTTTAAAATGAGTTTTTTACGTAATACAGAACTTCAGCACCCCGTAGATCCAAAGACAAAATGTCACTAATTTAAGTAATTTTTTTTCNTTTTTTACGTAATACAGAACTTCAGCACCCCGTAGATCCAAAGACAAAATGTCACTAATTTAAGTAATTTTTTTTCAAACTTGAATGTGAAACGTGTAAAACTATTGTTGAATTTTAACAAGAAAGTGTCAAGTATTGTAGACTTCAAGTTTATTACAAGCATTAAGCTACATAAATAACTTTTTTATGATTTTTAAAATAACGTCATGGAAATTACATTATTTCAGCTGTAGAGTTAAAAGATAGTTTGTGGCAACTAGTTTCCAAATAATTTTGAGCAAGTTTGATGTTTGGACTCCGTCGGTAATTTACATGCAAAACAAAAGAAGTCGAATTCCGTGTTGCCAAGTCGTGCAAGGCAACGGCTTCTAGCGAAATCAGTGGTAAACACTGGGTAGTTGATCAACTTCCAATTCGCAGCATAGTCAGTTATCGAGTGAAACAATGCTTCCTGGCAGAAGCCGGGCCTAGCCTCATCTCCACGACCTCTTAAAATCAATCCTCAAAGGGATATACTGGGACCAGTACTTTTCTTCTTTCTTAGCTATTTCCTTTGGGTTTGAGCCACCCTGAATGTCAGAACTCATCAGCCTTTCTTAAATGGGGGTCATTTTATTCTAATCATTCCATACCAACACAGAATGTTTGTGTGTTAATTGGGGTTCTCGTATCAACCTCCAACAATACCATACCACGGATATCGTCATACCTCCATCATCTGCGTTACACTTCTGTGTCTATCATCTTTTGTTATACGTATGGCCACATATTTTCCGCGAAGCGATTTATTCCCAAGCTNGTTACACTTCTGTGTCTATCATCTTTTGTTATACGTATGGCCACATATTTTCCGCGAAGCGATTTATTCCCAAGCTACACTTCAACTTGTTACGTGCAAGCTTGCAAATTTTCTTCTGCTATCGGCTGCGTATCTCTGTCGGAAGACATTTAATACTCGACTGGGCCAATCAAAGTAAAGGTAACCTGACACTGAACGTCCGTGATTTGTTGGCATACGCTTACGACGCGTGCGGGTTAAAACCGTCCAACAGCAATTTTGGTTCTGAACTAACGTGTTTTGGAGTACAACTAGTCGTGGAATCTTTTCGCAAACAACAGGTGGCCCTAGTTTTACGTATTCGGTGTATTTTCTGTCAACCATAGGTGATGCATTCATAGTCGGAAACTGTTTGTTACCATAAGTCAGTCAGTGCGCCATGAAGGCAGCACGGAGGAGTCGACTTCAGCTCAATTGTGGACTTTGACACCTTGCATCCACCGGCCTTCACCGACAGTCCGCCTACAGCGAGGAATCCTTTTCTCAAGAACGCACGTTCCCTCGTGACCCTCAATCAGTTCCAGCAATCTTATTCACGCCATCCGAACGATGTCGTCTTCGCCACNAGGCACGTTCCCTCGTGACCCTCAATCAGTTCCAGCAATCTTATTCACGCCATCCGAACGATGTCGTCTTCGCCACAATCACCCTAGCTCTGTCTTTATTGCCAAATAAAGGTAAACAAGCATAGGTAACCGGCGTCATAGCACCCTGCTTTAACTACTGGTTGCANTTGTGGACTTTGACACCTTGCATCCACCGGCCTTCACCGACAGTCCGCCTACAGCGAGGAATCCTTTTCTCAAGAACGCACGTTCCCTCGTGACCCTCAATCAGTTCCAGCAATCTTATTCACGCCATCCGAACGATGTCGTCTTCGCCACAATCACCCTAGCTCTGTCTTTATTGCCAAATAAAGGTAAACAAGCATAGGTAACCGGCGTCATAGCACCCTGCTTTAACTACTGGTTGCAATTACAAGATATTCACGGTTATGTGAACACTTTTGAAATAAACCTTTTAAAAAATGCGTATATTTAAACGGGGGCGCTAATTATCAAACATGCAGTAATTTTAGTAACGACGGAGGGAAAGTAGTTCCATTTATTATCGTTGAATTACAAGTGCCAGCAAACATTTGAGATTACTGAAATTATTTCTTCTGCTTTCTGTTTTTTCAATACATACAAGTGTAAAAATTAGAAAATCTTTAAAATATTTACTTTTCAAATAATTTCATGGCAATGTTAGTTTTACACAATATGTCGGTTCGNAATTAGAAAATCTTTAAAATATTTACTTTTCAAATAATTTCATGGCAATGTTAGTTTTACACAATATGTCGGTTCGTTTGAATACACACACAACGTGGATACAAGTAGGAGTTAAGCAGGGTTTTGAGAAGTGCTCAGTTCACCGTGAATATNAATTAGAAAATCTTTAAAATATTTACTTTTCAAATAATTTCATGGCAATGTTAGTTTTACACAATATGTCGGTTCGGTTGAATACACACACAACGTGGATACAAGTAGGAGTTAAGCAGGGTTTTGAGAAGTGCTCAGTTCACCATGAATATNGTTGAATACACACACAACGTGGATACAAGTAGGAGTTAAGCAGGGTTTTGAGAAGTGCTCAGTTCACCATGAATATAGTTGAGACCGGTTGGTGAGGCGAAGACGAGAGATCCGTGTGTCCGCCGGGGAAGATGGCGTGCGGTCGCCACGCCTATGGACGGGGAGGCCTCAGGTGATCGCGCCGCACGGGCTGCCCTCTGGCGGGAGAGACGGCGACGAGAGCGCTCCTTCGAGAAAGAGGGACGCGCCGCAAGCGAGGAGGCTTGTATTCGCCATGTCTGCAACCCGGGCCTATAAATCTGTCGCGGCCGCCGCTGGCCTATCTGTCTCTTCCCTCTCCCCCTCCCCCTCCCTTTTATTCCCACACAGCAATCCCAGCCCGGCTTGCACGGTCCTGGCAACTCCCGGAACACACGGTCCGGCGCTGGGTTCACACGTTCATCTCCTGCCCACTATCTGCATCACCGCCGTGTCTTCACCTGATTAATCCTGTCCTTAAGGGTAATCAGGCCCCGCCATCTTGGATTTTTTATTCTCGGTTACTACCCGCAAACGTGGATTTCGGATGGATTTTTTTCGGACGACATGACATAGGGTATAACTTAATTGCGTTTTCTGATATTTGCCCTGTTCGACTGCGGTAGCTATTATTACCTCTGTAGTCGCTCCCACAAAATAATCAATTATTTTACCTCGGATGTTACAAGTTAGAAAATATGACATGCAGATAAGCTGTAACAATTCGAGAACATCAAGAAAGGTANGGGGGGGGGGAGACGTGCGATTGTCAAAACGCAGAACTTATTTGCAGAATTGTCTATACAGGAAAAGTTAAGTTCCTATTCACAGTATGATGATCGCTGTTTGGTAATAGCTGCGAATTAAAGATTAATTCAGACACCATTAGACCTATATTTTCTTTTTTACTTTCATTTGACTGCAATATGTTTTCGAACTTCAAGCCCTTTTTTAAATTCATGGCACTAGCCATGACAATTCCCGCTTGAGATATTTGAACACGATATAAGAACGTTCAGAATTGTGGTGATATATTAAGATCGTTCAATCATTTGACGTCGACTTAACATCATCATTAATCTCATCCACTATAATCTCCCCTGGGGAAATTTGAATCACATTAAAGTCAACTATAGACCGTTTCAGTATGTTCACAATTTGAAAGTAAAAATCAATTAACTTCCTTAAAATAGCACGTCTTCAGTAGGCATATATATCAGAATTTGTTCGGAACCACTCATTTTCAGTTACTTTAAACCTTGTGAATTTCTATCTTTGCCTTGATAAAGTAAGTTTATTTTATATTGTTCATATGAATTTCATCACATTAATTACTTCACAGTCACGTTCATCTTCACTGACATTATTCAGAGCCGTCCGATTCCGTTTTTTTAGTAGCATTTTAAGCTTTATTGAAATCTTTTCAGCGTTATGTCCTGTTGAACACACGTAAAGGCTTTAAAACCATATTTTCTTTCCCTTCGGTTCCATTAGACCATTCAACCATGGCGAGTAATTAAAACTGATTCCGTGATACACAAGCTAATGGGCACTTTGCTATCTAATAGCTGAGCATACAGAAATTAAACTGTACTGTACCTACATCCCGAAACGACCCAACACGTAAGGCGAACTTGCAGAATGCTAGCTGAACCCCTGAGAATTCTGTGGTAATTAGAATTTTGCTGCCAGTTAGGAACAAGTTCCCTTTTATAGAATACCGTGCAGCCGATTAGCGACCGAGCAAGCTTACGTCAAAGATATCCGCATGCCATTTTCCTTCTGTAATAGTTATGCAGCATATGATGGACACGTAGATGTTGCAGAATTGCTGATAAATCGTGGTATGCAGCAGTTGATGTTAAAGACCGGCATAACTTAACTCCTTTGATGTATTCCTCTACACAAGGTAATTCAACAATGGTAAAATTACTTACAAAAAAAGGTAGGTCTTCATATTCTAGATGATAATGGTGAGATTGCATTGTATCACGCTGCTGATAATGGTTATTTTGATACAGTTGCCATTTTGATAGATGCAGTAGAAGGTAAAGAAAATTATGTTAATACGCTACGTAATGATATTGGCACTGCGTTACATAACCGACAAATAATAAAAATGTTGCAGAACTACTACTAAATACTTATATAAATCTGCATTTACTAAATAAACAAGTGGAAAGCGCTTTGGGCATTGCAAAATAACGAAAGAATGTAGAATGTATAACCTTTCTGACCAAGGTGCAGCAGGCCAGAAAAAGAAAGGAGGGGAACCTGCATGGTTACGATTCTTTGGAGAGCGTAGATGTTTCCAGAGGCAGTGTCGTTGCTCATGCGCATGCCAGTCTCTGCCCGATTTGCGCGGATCGACGGGAATGTGTGACCGTGTGCGACTGGATCCGCGTAACCGACGGCCGTTCTCACCGGGCGCTAAGAGCAAACCCGTGTGAAGANCTCTCTCTCTCTCTCTCTCTCTCTATCTGTCCGTCTCTTCCTCCACTGCTCTCCGTCTCGATCCGACCCTCGCACGCACCGGAGCCCGTTTCGCATGCGCGGAAAAGGTAAACAAAAATGCAAAGGAACCTTTTTTTAACCCCCCCCCCCCACTATTCACTCCCTTCCACGTGCTCTTGTCTGTGCCCCAGTTGACAATCTTTGTGATTGCCATCCAGGCAGGCGTGTGTTCCTAAGCAGACTCGCGACACCGACACCGACTGTTCCCTTATCCTCTTCTCACTTTCCAGTTCTCCCACGCTCACCTCCTCTCTCTCT
>NQII01001129.1:290941-340084 GCA_002778355.1 Clitarchus hookeri | reverse complement strand
CCTTCATCTAATGCAGCAAGCCTCTTTTTCCTCCGCCTCCATCTCCTTTCTCGCTTCTTCTTTCCTCTCTTTTCCAACCCCTTCCGACACTGCGCCAGCGGGGCGAAGCGGTGTGGAGGGGTGGTAAGGGCTTGCACGTGTAAATTGCTCTGGATTCCGGATCCCGAACTCAGCGGAACAACCGCGTATCTCACCGCCTGTTTCATTGCTTGCCCGCGATTGTGCGCCGCCTCCAACGCTTGTCTCAACGTCGAAATAAACGACTGTACAAGACAAGACTATCGCATGGGCCGTTCGTGCCCGTTTATAAGACCACTCTAACTTGAGAAATGTTGAATTTGTCAATTCGTATAATTAATTTACCCTACTTACGTGTTCAAGTACTGGCGCGAAATCAGATATTAGTCGAGTTTTGTTATAATTTAACTTACAGAATAACTTAACATCTAAGGTCTTTGAAAAGTTTTCCCCCAACGGGGAGTCGAACTCATGCCTTCTAAAGTCTCAGGTTACCTTCTCCTAGTTGACTACCGAGAGGAAAAATAACAACATACTGACGTTATAATAACGAATAATCTAGAAACTAGAATAACGAGAACTTAGACTTGCTTGCTGAGTGTTTCCAAGCTGTTAGTTCTGTTTCCAGCTCAGTGAAATAATATGGGGACTTCTCTCGAGGAAATACTTTTTTTTGTTAGTTTGTGCCCCAGAATTATTATTGCGAACAGTGTTCGCGAGTCTTTCAAGAGAATCATTTCGATACGTAACTTTATCAGGGCATATTCGATTTTACACTAAAATGGTATACGTTTAGACATTTATTACGCCTATTACCAGACATCTGTGATTGACCTAGAACAGAAAATAAATTAAGTTTCAAACGACATTAACTTCTCTACTGTTCATGAAAGTCAAGCATATCATGCTTTTGATTTCCATATAATACGTTTATTAGGCAATAAAGTAAACATTGGCATTGACTCCTTTGTCCTGTATAATCTGCTTTACTCGTTCGTATGTTGCAAAAAAATTTACAGCATATTAAGAACAGCTAGCTACCGACGCACCATTCTGTCAGGTCCTAAGGCGTCTTATATACCTTCCGCCTGATTTCACCTAGTCGTTTTATAAGAAAAGAAGCCATTAACGTTTCCGCCATGAAGAAATAATAAATCACCCGTCACGTATGGGCCTCAAAAAATAATTAGCTGATTTAAAGAGTTGTTACTTTCGAAATATTTTATTTCACTGTTTTGGCAATTGCGTTGTGAAAACGCTTCGAATTCTGTTTCACGCACGATCTCGGTTTTGTTACTTGTTCGGGTCCACTCGCTATCATCACGAGAGCTCACCTCTTCAACCATTCTTCATTAAGCCCAATTGGCTTCCAGACTTTCTTTAATGCAATAACCGAGTATAGAGTCGGGGGTATTAAAAAAAAAAAAGGAACTAATTTCGTTTACTCCCTACTCCCCTCCCTTCCAAGCTCAATCTGTGTGTGAACTTGCCGGAATTCTGGGTGGAAAATTCACTATCTTGATTAAAAAGAAAAGAAGGTACGCCCAACATCCTCCCAGCCAGCCGACCAAGTTTCTGAATACAGTGGCTTCACTTCTCCCGATTGGACGGACAGTGGCGAGCTAGCTGCACGGGCGTATCAGAAGTTGTATCGAGTTGAACACAAGAGTCCAAATCCGTAGACTACATTCCCGGATATCTTCAAACAGCGTTGCCAACTTTACACTGCAGCTTTCGAATTTACGCAAGTGGCAGGCCTTAACCGCATAAGCTATTCGGCCGCAATGCCACGCCGCCGGGTAAAGCTTACGCATTTTTAACAATTTGCGCTGAGTCCGAGCGTAGTTTGGGCTGAGTTCCTGTTCCCCTTTATAAAGTTTTAGTTTTTGGGGATACATTCCATTATTTTAATTTATGTAACGGACGTATTAAGTTGCACTATAAAAATTTGTCAGTGTTTTTACAGCCTTTTGGAAATGTTTTTGCCAACATAATATTTGTAATATTTTCCAGTTAATTAGATAAACATTTATAACACGTTATTGTGGAATGTACAAAACCAAATTTTAATTTTAATAACCAAGCAGGCCTACTATAGACTTCAAATTTGTTATAAACGTCGATATATACCTATACACGATTTGTGTGTTTCATAAAACAGTGTGTTGTAAAGTTGCATAATTTTTGCTTTAGTGATAAGGAAATTTTTGCCAACTAGTGTCCAAATAATTGTTCGTAAAACGTATGAANTTGCATAATTTTTGCTTTAGTGATAAGGAAATTTTTGCCAACTAGTGTCCAAATAATTGTTCGTAAAACGTATGAAAATGTTTTACTGTGTACGCCTGGTGAAAAATGAACCTAAAGTATAAATCCAACAAATATGTAACTTATTGCAAACAATTTTTTTAAGATTTGGTATTGCGACTTTAATTAGGGAGTGTTTAATTTTCCTTGACGTCGGACACAGCCAGCCAGTTACGAACTTACGTCAGCAGATCTGACGAATTTATCCTTAACAGTCTCGAGAAATGAGGTGGAATCGAACGCACAGCTTCACGATAGTTGTGGCGTTATAGAATTATAAAGCTACGGTTTCGGCTTTTTTTATTACCATAATTTTACAAGAAATGCTAGTCTGTTCATCATAAGCGTTATTTATGGCACCCGGAAAGTCGTTTAAATTATGCTATGGATTGAAGTAAATAATCGAGCGTAATATTGAAGGCGATTTCTTGCGTTTTGTGAGCTCTCGGGTGGATGTTCATCAGTTTGTTAAATGCAGGCGAATATTATTTTGCACCGAGAATAATATTCTGAGGCTTGGGATATTTGTCACATTTAAGGCTACCTGTTGAGGTTGAATATTTTTTATCAGTGCTTATTGACGGCCACTCTTAGAGCCAGAAACGAAGGTATACAAACTAAACAGAAATTTACCATAATTGTAAAAATGGCACCCTTATCCATGCCGTATCCGGGATTCTTCCTCAGAACCTCTCGCAGCATATGCTTGTATTCACTGCTAACGCACGTATTATCCTGTATTTTAATTTTAATGTAATGTGCCTGCGATGAACATAGACAAACGTCATCTTCGTATAAAGTTCTTACTATAGTTATTATATTATATTGTATACGTGTATTTTATACACACGGATATACATACAACGGTGCGTGCACATAAACAAACCAACGGTTTGTTTTGGCTGCTTGTGAGACGCATATTTGTATGTGAGATTCAACCCGCGTGTATCACAACACGCGAACACTCAAAGTGCCTTATTTTTGGCTTTTTTTNATATTTGTATGTGAGATTCAACCCGCGTGTATCACAACACGCGAACACTCAAAGTGCCTTATTTTTGGCTTTTTTTTCCCCAGTATTTATCATTATCATATAAATATAAATTATTATCATTATCATCATCATCATCATCATAATCGCCAACGTTTACATGTTGTGTAAGGAAGCGACATTCCGGGAGGGGTCTAAGATAACTCTTGGGTCTTGATTAATATCAGTGCGAATATACGAACCAAAGTAATGGAGTAAAGTTGAGAGATTTGGGCGGCTCTTAACATCNATATTTGTATGTGAGATTCAACCCGCGTGTATCACAACACGCGAACACTCAAAGTGCCTTATTTTTGGCTTTTTTTCTCCCAGTATTTATCATTATCATATAAATATAAATTATTATCATTATCATCATCATAATCGCCAACGTTTACATGTTGTGTAAGGTAACGACATTCCGGGAGGGGTCTAAGATAACTCTTGGGTATTGATTAATATCAGTGCGAATATACGAACCAAAGTAATGGAGTAAAGTTGAGAGATTTGGGCGGCTCTTAACATCNATTGATTAATATCAGTGCGAATATACGAACCAAAGTAATGGAGTAAAGTTGAGAGATTTGGGCGGCTCTTAACATCGAGGTCTTCAGAGTCTATGAGGGTGAAATTATGTGAGCGTGGAGCAGAGCCGGAATGCAAGTGCGGGAGAAACGGGTGATTCCCGAGAAAACCAGCTGACCAGCGACATCGTCAGGCATTATTCCCACATGCAAAAATCCGGCAGCGATTCCGCCGGGAATCGAACTCGGTTCGCTTAGGTGGGAGGCGAGTAGTCTAACCTCTTCATCACCGCGGCTCCCTACGAAATCTATGATGGGATTTCAAAAAATGAAGGCTGGAGCNCGAGTAGTCTAACCTCTTCATCACCGCGGCTCCCTACGAAATCTATGATGGGATTTCAAAAAATGAAGGCTGGAGCCGTGCACGCAACTCAGTGCAAATACTGGCATGCATTACGGTTTACGAGGCCACGGTGGCTGAGCGGTTAGACTGCTNCGAGTAGTCTAACCTCTTCATCACCGCGGCTCCCTACGAAATCTATGATGGGATTTCAAAAAATGAAGGCTGGAGCTGTGCACGCAACTCAGTGCAAATACTGGCATGCATTACGGTTTACGAGGCCACGGTGGCTGAGCGGTTAGACTGCTNCGTGCACGCAACTCAGTGCAAATACTGGCATGCATTACGGTTTACGAGGCCACGGTGGCTGAGCGGTTAGACTGCTCGCCTCCCACCAGGGCAAACCGGTTTCAATCCCCGGCCGGATCACTCCGGATTCTGGCAAGTGGGAATCGTGCCGGACGATGCCACTGGTCGGCAGGTTTTCTCAGGGATTTCCCGTTTCCCCCGCTCTTGCATTCCGGCGCTGCTCAATTCTCGCCTCATTTCACCCTCATCGGCTCTCAAGACCTCGTTGTTAAGAGCCGCCTAGCAGTCCAAATCTCTCAACTCAACCCGTACGGTTGGCAGCCCTTGTCAGAGTTGAGCTATTGGCCGGCAGGTTGTGGCACCCCTGCGCCACGCCTGTGCAAGGTGGCACTTGGAACTTAGCGTGACACACTGCGCTGTTAAGACAGCGTCTCGCAACGTGTCTTATTTACCGGGCCACCTGGCGCGGACCAATAGAATCTCCCATTTGCTTCCTCTCAGCGCGCCCCGTGGTTAACTAAACTGGGATTGATCTAAATTTCAGCAGCTTCGTGCCCCTTTCCTTTCCGAGTCAAGGCAGCCTGCAAAAGCTGCCGTATTTCAGACGCGTCAGATGATGTGATAGTGNGTGCCCCTTTCCTTTCCGAGTCAAGGCAGCCTGCAAAAGCTGCCGTATTTCAGACGCGTCAGATGATGTGATAGTGGAACGCGTTTGACTCCACTCAAAATTCCTATATGTAAGTCATCAGTATCACCATTTTTTACTCGCTAAACCAATAATACGAATGAAGCAATTCTCTGGCTATTTTAAATACTGTATAAGGTTGAATGTAAGAGATGTTGTATAAAGGTAACGCTNGTGCCCCTTTCCTTTCCGAGTCAAGGCAGCCTGCAAAAGCTGCCGTATTTCAGACGCGTCAGATGATGTGATAGTGCAACGCGTTTGACTCCACTCAAAATTCCTATATGTAAGTCATCAGTATCACCATTTTTTACTCGCTAAACCAATAATAGGAATGAAGCAATTCTCTGGCTATTTTAAATACTGTATAAGGTTGAATGTAAGAGATGTTGTATAAAGGTAACGCTNGGAATGAAGCAATTCTCTGGCTATTTTAAATACTGTATAAGGTTGAATGTAAGAGATGTTGTATAAAGGTAACGCTATACACTTATAAAAGTAGAGCCTTTATATAATGCGTAGTATATACCAAATTACTGTTTTTTGTCTGAAGTCTGTAACAATAAATCACAAATCATGTCGTAAAAAATTNTGCGTAGTATATACCAAATTACTGTTTTTTGTCTGAAGTCTGTAACAATAAATCACAAATCATGTCGTAAAAAATTAAAAAAAAAACTAATATTTTGTCAATCTTTGGAGAGCTATCTTATACCATTCCAATGTGTTGCATTACAGTAAAACNAAAAAAAAAACTAATATTTTGTCAATCTTTGGAGAGCTATCTTATACCATTCCAATGTGTTGCATTACAGTAAAACTATTTTACAAAACTTTACTGTTTATTACTACATTCTATGTTATGTATATAACAGGATAGCGTTACTTTGTATGAATTGTATACTTGAATTTTTGTCGTGATTAAACTTTTTCTTTCCTTTTGTTTCAGGTAAGTACATGGCTGTTAGCTGTCACTTCATCACATTGGGGAAATGAAGAATGAATGGAATACACGTGAGATAGCTTCTTGTATTACATTATAACCAGTACGTAATAGCCATTTATAAGAGAAAATATAGATGGCAATGTACTGAGATTACGATTAATTTACACGATGGAAAATGAAAATGCTTGAAGTGATACACAGTTTATTTGAGAACTATTTTTTACAAATATTGTGTTGTGTGATCTTCAGCAGATATGGGACGTTCATCAATCGGAATAGGTCTGCTTCCTCACCTACGAATTTCCAGCTACAAAATTAACTTGTAGTTTTAAAAGATGCGTGATTTAAAGCATACGCTTTAACTCGTGTTCATAATACGTTTAAGTTAAGATTCCGTGCTTGCCAATTACTTCGCAATAGACGATAGAAACGGATTCGGTTGAGTTAATATCTTCGAATTCTCATTATTTCAGGTCCAGGAATTCTAATATTTGCGATTCGTAACGGAATTTATATTTTTNTTAATATCTTCGAATTCTCATTATTTCAGGTCCAGGAATTCTAATATTTGCGATTCGTAACGGAATTTATATTTTTATTCTGTGGCGTTATCCTAATATCTTATCCCTCCTTCCCTGTATCTGCTGTTTTAGCTGACTCGCGTTTAACTAACCACTTTCGAAGCAAACATCTGAAAAAAAAGCCTCTGAACCTAACTGCGCATATTTTAATGGATACATTGACTTGCAGGCTCCCAGCAAAGTTGGCAACGGTGGAAGGAAAGTAGTTACGTGTCTTAACGTCGTATTAAAATTATGACGTTAAAATTTGTGGACACTGAATTTGTTTCATTTGGGTAAATTTTCTGTTTGTCTTATTTACATAAATTAACAATGGACGTTTTTGCAACACAATAACGTCACTTGGTAGTTTCACATGATCNGTTTTTGCAACACAATAACGTCACTTGGTAGTTTCACATGATCGGCGCGTTAATAAAATGGTCGACTCCATGGCAATGTTAATTTTAAATACGGTAGAAGAATCCAGACTGGGCAGGAAAGTATATCCTAAGTAGTTTTAAAAAGTGTTCAGTAACTGCCAAGAGTCTATANAGAAGAATCCAGACTGGGCAGGAAAGTATATCCTAAGTAGTTTTAAAAAGTGTTCAGTAACTGCCAAGAGTCTATATTAAAAAATAGTAGTAAGGAGTCTGCAGTCCAGTTTTGATGTTCTTTGTCATACGTATAAAACAGTGCAAAAGTCATATAAAACAAAGAGTATTCTGCAAGGTGCCATGTTATTTTTAATATTGTTAGAAAATGTAGTTTTAAAAATAATTGAAATATATGCGTAAAGATCGCAAGGTTCTAAGAGTTCATTCAGTACGTTCAACAACTGTAAAAATTCAGCACTGTTTATTACAAACTTATTTTCACGTGTCTAAGAAAGCCACGACTTTTATTTGCATTGTAATATATGTTTCATGACTGTAGGTGTTTTACTTTTCGTTATTTATACAATTCAGCAGCAAAAAAAANTTTGCATTGTAATATATGTTTCATGACTGTAGGTGTTTTACTTTTCGTTATTTATACAATTCAGCAGCAAAAAAAAATTTCTAGTTTTAAACAGTAACCATCAAAAACTATCCAGACGCTCAAAACGGCATGGTTTGTAACATTTTGGCTGAATATAAACACGTAACATTGTTATAGCCGCTACTCCCGCCTAATTTGTTAAAACGTATTTTAAAAACATGCTCGCGCATAAACATTTTTGAACTTATTATACTTGGCACTTGAATTGAACTAGACACAATTAGCAAATCTGCTAGTGATCCTCCTCAGCCAACGCAGAGACTTAAAGCCAAATTGCAATGCATTCACATTCAGTTAGAGTCTTGGGCAACAGATTGTTACTATGTTTTATATGTAGCCCTGTGGTGACGATCGTAGAAATCGATTTGCAGATTCCTAATTATTAGTTTTTTTTAAATATAGGTTGTTTGTAGTTAATTGAACACTTTGGAAGCGCCAGGCAGGAAAACGCACACAGGTTTTGGTATTTTTAAAAAATGTGTCTGATTAATTGTTATATTGTTTTTAAATAATCTGGTTATTCGGCAGGACATCTTGGGTAAGGGGCAAACAAATGAAGTTCAAGCAGAATATAGTAGCCAAATGTTTAAGATAGAGATATCCCATTAATTGTACGAATATTTATTTATTTATTTATTTGTCTTTGTAATTAAACTTTCTGACTTTACATTCAAAATTAAGTTGGTTATTTCATATAGGAATACTTATTAGAATTTTCTTAAGTTTGTACTGTTTCAATTATATCCCCATTTTCTCATGTGAAATAAAAATGATCAAATAATGAGGGAACCCTTGATTACGGCAATTATGTGTGACAAGAGTACCGCGATTAAAACAAGCGTGATTTCAAAATATTTGTTAAGATATCCTCCAAGCCTTGAAAAGCTTGGGTTTAAATTATTCAGTCTGACGATTAAGATACGGGAGAATATAGGCAACGTAAATATAAGATGCGTGGGACCTCTACAGATAAAAATAATTGTCAAATTTTAATGAATAATTTATTATAAACTGACAGTTGTAACGTAAATTGAACTTTTTTTTTTTAATTTCCCTTTTGGTTATGCATTAATTTATGAGCTTAAATGTTGCAATCATGTCATTTCTGGGTATTCGCTGTACTTGTGGCCAGCACTTGTCTTGCAAACAGTGAACAGCGAACTGCGTGCTGGATTATATTGGCAGTAACCACTAATGTGAAAGGGGTGTAGAAAATGCCACAGCCACGCTGTGTACAGCACCGACTTGTTCACGATCGTGGACATGGTGAGTGAACGGTTATAGCCCATGATGTGAACACAAGGGGCGAGTGATGCGNGCGTAGAAAATGCCACAGCCACGCTGTGTACAGCACAGACTTGTTCACGATCGTGGACATGGTGAGTGAACGGTTATAGCCCATGATGTGAACACAAGGGGCGAGTGATGCGCTAGTGCGGCAGGCAAAATGCCAACGGGTCTCCCTGTAGTTGTCATACGGCTCTCATTGTAAGCAGCTCTGCCTATTCTAATATTTTAAAAACTATGCAATATTTCAATGACAGTCTTTTTTCAGGGCAGAAATGAAAGTCTATATTTTGTTGCCAGTTCATAGATTTTGTTATTGTAACATAAATGTGGTCGTTGAAAAGTGTCAAAGTTAGCAGAAATCTTTGTAAGTTGCACTCTCTTTATGATACTTTCTTAAGTAAAACAGTGGTTGAAATAATAGCGACATTTCTGTATCTTTTCTGGACAGATTGCTGTGATGAAACCCAATAGAATTGTAAAGGGCTTTTTAACGTCCCCTGGTGTTATGCTTCAAGGCTTATCAGGGGACGGCTTACAAACTAAAGTATAACCTGTCTTAAATTGACACTTATGCCATATTTGGGATTCAAACCCTGAACCTCCCTCACCCCAGACCGGTGGCGCACCAACGGAATGCGCGACGGGAGGTCGGCAACCCGAACACACGCGAAGCTTGTTTATGCTATTTTCCATCGGCGTTACGATGCTTCGTTACGGGCGGGCGTGACCTTGAGGCGTTAAAATGTTTTACTAGGGATTCGCCTTAAGCCCCTGACGAGCGTAATAGCGCACGGAAGAAAGCAGATTACAGTCGGACGCTGTCCCTATCTCGGCGCGCGGCGCGGATGAACCGACCGACGTCGAGCCGCATGACACGTGCGCCTGCGCCGTCCACGTCCACGGGGTGACGTCGAGACGCTGATCCCGCGGGGCGGCGCCCTGGCGTCTCGGCCGGCCGCTTATCTCGCCGGGGTCGGGTGCCGCGACGCTNTCTGCAGTGCGGGCTCCGTCAGCGGTTCTGCGTCACGTGGGTACGCCCAGGAGACGTCGACACAGAACAGGTAATACTCACTATTACATCGCCAACGTGAAATATAGTCTATTCACGGTTACTTCCAACTTTTCTGAAGCTCTTTTAAAGTTCTACTTCCAGGGTATTCCTCCACCTCATGCAAACAAAGCTTATCCGATTATAGAAAATTTCACCATATGCATACCGCATTCGCACCGCATTGACTTTAATAATACTTTGCATAAGAAATATTTCTTACTACGCATCATCAACATACTTATTTCCTCCCTGCCTTTACTCCTACAAATTATAAATGAACTACTGTAATTTATAGATACAATATATGTAAATGTTTAGTTTAACCAAAAATAAGTTATTTTTGTCTTAAGACATTTGTGAAACGCTTGTGGCACGTGGCGTATTTAGATAACAACCAAACACGCAATACGTAGGGCGACTTTACTAAGGTTTGATTCGAAAAGTGTGAAGAAACTATAAAATAATTGTGACGAGTAACCGTCATTCGGTTTCTGTTCCGTCCATCTCCTAATTATTTATGCGCCAATGAACACGAGGCGACCAAAATACAAGTGCCGCACCAGCTGCCATGCCTGAAATGGTTTTGACTCGTCACGTCGGTCAGAAACTGTCACTGGCAGATGTCCACGTTAGGGTCTGGCTCTTAGTGCACCTATAACATGCTCCTCCCTCCTAACTCCAGTTGTTAGCCTACTAACATACGGTGCTGCTAAATTCATTTTGTCATTTTCGTATTATTTTAATTCAATTCTGCATGCTCACGTAATGGCAGTTTTTATTGTAGGCGAACTCAAAATGAATAGTATTTATTTTTATATTTCCTGTGTTTACCATAAACTTATTCATTTTAAATGCTTCGTAGGTATTCATCACGAAAATATGGAATTTTGAGAACATTTTTGTGGTATCGTTTTGCAGCCTTGTACATTACCCACGTCTCAAGAATATAAATGGTAATGTTTATAAGCATTACAAACGCCATTTCGGAGCACTCCATCATAGCTAAAAGCGGCTTTCAAAAGCGCTGTATGTTAAAATATATGCGTCAGATACATACGAAAGTACTCGCGAGTGCTGCATTGAATCTTCTTACGGACTATCCACCAGTGAAATTATATTATCACTGCTTACAAGTCTCATAGGTACACGCAACACGATGAGAATCCTGCACGTTAGTTCAGAGTCTTGCGCTTAGAGGCGATGGCGCACTTGATGCTCGTGGCAGTGTCGCCCTTATCGGACCCGCAGTTTTCGATCTGAAAGGCGGGAAACAGCTCCAGACAGGCGGACCTGGCGACACTAACGCGCCTCATCGCTCCTGCGTGCAAGGCGTGCAGTGTTTCCGTCGCTATGCTGTACTGTGCAAATGAGATCTGTAACAGTGGGGCTTTACAAGCGATGAAAGTTCACAGATTAAACTACTCCCGAAAAGTCATATTTTTCTCTTACAGCTGCATAGGCAAGCTTTAAAAATGCGACATTTCCCCATTTTCACGATTTTTTTTCTAAAATAGGTGCATATATTTTTTTTTACCTTTTCTGGCAAAACGTCGTATTTCCAGGAAATTTATTTACCGAGATACGTTTATCCGCGCAAACATCGATTTCACAGAAAATGTTTCAAAACTTACTCCTCTTAACATCTGGGGGTCCTCCCGCATTTAGAGATCTGCAGGGATGTAACTTGAGCCCCTGCTTCTAGGTGGCATATACAACTATGATTCTCTACCTGTTGTTCACGGTCTTGCAGGACCTGGGGGGNTTCCTGTGTTTACCATAAACTTATTCATTTTAAATGCTTCGTAGGTATTCATCACGAAAATATGGAATTTTGAGAACATTTTTGTGGTATCGTTT
This sequence comes from Clitarchus hookeri, assembly GCA_002778355.1. Classification (NCBI taxonomy): domain Eukaryota; kingdom Metazoa; phylum Arthropoda; class Insecta; order Phasmatodea; family Phasmatidae; genus Clitarchus; species Clitarchus hookeri. The sequence continues at coordinate 328,129 of NQII01001129.1, read as the reverse complement.
TGCAGCCTTGTACATTACCCACATCTCAAGAATATAAATGGTAATGTTTATAAGCATAACAAACGCCATTTCGGAGCACTCCAACATAGCTAAAAGCGGCTTTCAAAAGCGCCGTATGTTAAAATATATGCGTCAGATACATACGAAAGTACTCGAGAGTGCTGCATTGAATCTTCTTACGGACTATCCACCAATAAAATGATATTATCACTGCTTACAAGTCTCATAGGTACACGCAACACGATGAGAATCCTGCACGTTAGTTCAGAGTCTTGCGCTTAGAGGCGATGGCGCACTTGATGCTCGTGGCAGTGTCGCCCTTATCGGACCCGCACTTTTCGATCTGAAAGGTGGGAAACAGCTCCAGACAGGCGGACCTGGCGACACTAACACGCCTCCCTAGCGCCTCATCGCTCCTGCGTGCAAGGCGTGCAGTGTTTCCGTCGCTATGCTGTACTGTGCAAATGAGGTCTGTAACAGTGGGGCTTTACAAGCGATGAAAGTTCACAGATTAAACTACTCCCGAAAAGTCATATTTTTCTCTTACAGCTGCATAGGCAAGCTTTAAAAATGCGACATTTGACCATTTTCACGATTTTTTTTCTAAAATAGGCGCATATATTTTTTTTTTTACCTTTTCTGGCAAAACGTCGTATTTCCAGGAAATTTATTTACCGAGATACGTTTATCCGCGCAAACATAGATTTCACAGAAAATGTTTCAAAACTTACTCCTCTTAACATCTGGGGGTCCTCCCGCATTTAGAGATCTGCAGGGATGTAACTTGAGCCCCTGCTTCTAGGTGGCATATACAACTATGATNCGATATCTTGGGGGTGCCCAGAAAAGATGATAATGGCTGATTATACCTGCTGTCGTGGACACGCCTGTGGTGGGACAAAGGCAGGGGGACTGGCGCAAACAAAAACACACGTCGCTAGGTGTCCGGAGCGCTGTTCGTGACAGCAACTGCTGTGGACTTGTGCAGGGGAGTGAGTGTCCGCAGCGGTCCTCTCTCTTTTGACAGAAAATGTCGCCGCAAGGGCGAACTGAGAGCTGCGCCTGGCTTACCGCCTATCCCCGACACCCCCACCACGCCGCCGCCAGTAGGATGCTGGGCTGCTCGTCTCGTCTGGATGCTCTACACCATTCGCGATTACTTACAAATTTTCTAAACCCCTTCTAAAGTCCTTCTTTCAGGATATTCCTTAACCTCACGCAAACAAAGCTTAACAGAGTCTAGAAAGTTACACCAAATGGACATTGCACCGTAATCGTGCGCGCTCAGCTTAATCATATTTTTCATATGAACTATATCTTACTTGGCATTACAAACATTTATTTTCTCCCTGTTTTATTCATATTAATTGTATATNTTTTCATATGAACTATATCTTACTTGGCATTACAAACATTTATTTTCTCCCTGTTTTATTCATATTAATTGTATATGAAATATTATATATAATTTATAAATAACATTTAAGTAAAAGGTTAATGTAACAAAAAATTGGATACCATTATCTTAACAGAAGTATAAAAAGTTTGTGATACATTACATATTTAGGAAACAACCGAACACATAATACATGGGATTATTTTTCAATTGTTTGATACAAAAAGAGTCAAGAAACCGCGAATAGACTATACGCAGTTAGGTAGGTAGGTAGGGCTTAACGTCTCTTCGACAGCGAAGTCATCAGAGATGGAGTAAGTCGGCCATGGCCTGTAGCAAGGAACCATCCCAGCATTCGCCTGGAGTGGTTCCAGGGAAACCATGGTTAAACCGAAATCAGGATGGCCGGACCGGTATTCGAACCCAGGTCCTCCCGAATGCGAGTCCTAAAGTTAACCACTGTGCCACGTCTGTGGTACTTCCACTAATCTCACCCTCACGGGACAGGGTCGACATGGATGCGATATGAGCAGCAAGCTGCTCTGTCCCGAGGGCAAGTTTTTCGTTCACCGGCCAGCTTGGGTAGTCAATGTATTACGGAAGATGAGTGAAGACGAAGGCGAAAATACCAAATTGCCGCCATATATTTTTTCATTGGTTGGCTACATGTTATCTAACTTATAAAATATAAATTGGACTTCATATTTAACTTAATTTTGAATAAACAACTGTGCTGTGGCATCTTTGCGAATTGAGTATATGTTTATTGATTCTTTCCCTTCAGAATGGTCCATACTATCACCCCTTAACGTATATCCGTTTCCCTGAAACACCAGGTACATTATGAAATATTGTTGTTGGACGTATTATTTAAAATAGAATAACGTCTTAATATTTTAACAATTATATAAAATAAATAAAATAAAAAAGTTCCTTAAAATATGTTTTCTGGCCAAAATGTTTATGTTGTTGCTGTTGCAAAACAAGTTACTGCCGACAGCAACTGAATCAGCGGAGTGTGGTGAACTTTTGCCAGGTAAATTGTGTTTTGCTCTGCGTTACAACTAATCGTTTGCTCACAACGGCCACTTAAACTTAGTAGTGCAGTTGACGCCACAGCACGTGTTATTGGAAACCTCGCCGCTCTTTCGTGAGTGGCCGCAATACATGCTGGTTCCTGCTGCGTGTGCCGAGTGTGTACAGCACTGAGCAAGCGCCAGAATACCTTGCAACACTTCGCCACACGCCACTGGTCCGAATTAAAACCTACCAAATCGGCAAATTACTAAATGACGAAATATTCAATTCGAACACAGCCTCATACATGCGAGATTAATACTTTCAACCACAGTGTCGTATCTGTGGGACGGTGCACAACAAGTGGTTTCGATGTTCTACCCTTCTACCCTGCGCAATCTATTCCTGGTTTCTTCACACTTTTTGAATAAAACTTTTGAAAAATAAACTTATTGTATGACGTGTTTTGTTGTATCCCAAACATGGCATGTATCACAAACGTTTATACTTGTACTAACATAAAAGTACCATATTTGTGGTTAAACTGGACTTTTAAATATAATTTCTCCATGAATTAAAGTATTTCATTTTTAATTAATACAAATGAGATGGGTTCTCAATACCAGCACAACTTCCCTCCTCCTAACCTCCGCCTACCTACCACTAGGACTGTCCAGGAAGAGGATGGGAATGGGAAGCATATATCACAAAACCNCCTCCTAACCTCCGCCTACCTACCACTAGGACTGTCCAGGAAGAGGATGGGAATGGGAAGCATATATCACAAAACCAGTCAAAACCGGAGTAATTGACAGTTACTTTGTTTTGCTGACCAGAATGGGCGGGTGTACACACACACGTCCAAAACAATGTTTAGTTTAATTTTAGTCTCATGCTATTTTCCTTCTGACCATTTCTTACGATTTTCAATATATAGATAGCAATTTGATTTACCATATACGAACAATGGATTTTCAAAATCATTCACAAATTAAATTTAAAATTTTATAAAGCATATTTAAAACATCCAGAAATTTTCCCAGGCAAAATCCAATCATTACTTTAAGTTATATAGTATTAAAAAAACAACAAACAATTCTTATTGAAACAATTACCGAAAGGATTCCAACCGCAATCCAAAATTATTCCCTTTTCCATACACAATCACCTTCACATCTGAGCCTGAGGGTATTGCCCTCACCAGACACCCATAGGGCGTGGGTAATGCTCATGCATATCCACAACCAATACACAATCATACAAAACAATCTCATTTATACTCTTGAATATTCCCGACTACCCAGATCACCAACTACGTCCGCAAGTCCAAGTCGCGAATCCTTTCTTCGCAGTATCAAAATCTCGCATTCTCCAGTTTTGAGGTTAAGTTCCACAACGGGCATCCAAAATCTAAGTCCACTATTCCCGCAAATGAATGCAAAGTCCCCATGCGCTTCCGCTAAAAACGAAGTTCTTTACTTCAGCTGGCCTCCAGGCCCGTATTTATAGCTGTTAATCACTGGTGTTATCTTAATAAATTTATGTGTAGGCGTTATCGGTGAGGCAGTCAAGATCCCCACCAGTCTCCCAACTGGCGTGTTGTAGGGTCGTGATGCCTGTAGAAAATGTTGTAGTGTTGTTTGTAAGTGGTTAGTTAAACTCGCGTGTAGTGCGTCGGCGAGTCCCTACAAACCGTGTCGCTGCTCATCGAAAACCCAGTTTGTTTATCATTACGTTACTGGAAGTCAGGGTCAGGCCTCGCTCTTATTCTCCGGTAATTTCATCGTGTGGCGTTTGTGAAAAAGTTGCATGATATTAGTACACTTTTCTGGCACCCCATGTACCAGGACTGTTGCCAGCCCTGGTTAAAACTAGGTTTAACCAGTGAAGTTGGTGTATCTATATCAGCCTCCCGAAGGGCATCATTTGTAGCTTGTCCTTGTCCTTAATACTAGAAAACCGGTTTGCAGCCTTGAATGTATTATATTTTTTCTTTAGTTTTTATTTTTGAATATAGTTAAGTTTTTATTTAATTTTTTTTAGGTGTATTTTGTTTTAAATTTGTATATATTTTTTTTTGTGAAATTTTATTGGATTTTTGTAACTAAAACTAACTTACTTAAAACTAATGCCCCCAAACCCAGTCCTGACCTCCCATGTGTGCCTCTCGAGCTGGATTCCTGACGACATAGTGTGGCGAAAACTGTCTGCTAGTGCACCCACATGAGCTCTCTTGACAGGGCGTAAGTATGAGTCGGGTGAGAGGACGCTGTGTGTGTGATTTCGGGTTGTGCGTGTCCGCGAAGTGTGGTGAAGTGAGCTGAAAACGCCTTGGACGAAGCAGTTTTATTAAATCTTGTTTCAGACCGATTAGGAAACTCCGGCAACCCAGAAGACGCGATGAATTTAATTATTTATTTAATTGCCTGCGTATTTCTTTTTGAATTAAGCTGGGAATACTCAGGAATGTGTGTGAGTGTATTTAGAGTGTTAATAGGCGTTATTTTAGACCTCCTTGTGTTTTTTAAAGATCCGGGGAGCTCCGCTCGGCTCCAGTGTTTCGTGTGAACTGAACTGGGAATGCCTTGGTTTACGTAGTTTTGTTAAATGTGTCGATATTTTTTTCCCGGGCCGATTGGAGAATTCCGCCAGCCCAAGAGTAGTGTAAATGTAGTTTGATTTTAAGGTCCCTGTTTTCCCGTTTTATAGTGTGGATATTGTAATTGTTTTGAGTAGTTATGCGATTCCTGCCCTGCAGATCTTACCGAAACTGGTAATGAAGCTATCCAGACTGGCTTAACCCACAAGGCAGGGGGTGATGTCAGCCCTAATATACAGGCAGAGAACTCTAAAACGAGCCATCATACACCAGCGTACTCGGGGGATGAGTTTATGTAGTGTGGTTAGTTATTTATGTTAGTTAACCCCATTTATTTAATATATTTATGTGTGGGGATGCCAGCGTACAGTATTCATGCAGCCTTGGGTTGAAACTAGGGCTAAGATGTTAAGATAATCGCGGTTTTTTTNGGATGCCAGCGTACAGTATTCATGCAGCCTTGGGTTGAAACTAGGGCTAAGATGTTAAGATAATCGCGGTTTTTTTATGTTACCGTGGCTCTAGTGGTCCATATTCAGGTATTTCTTATGATCACCGAGAATATTATAAAGGTTTCTGTTCCTAGAAATTATTACTTCTTTAATATAGTCCATTTTTGAAAACCGATGAATTGCTTCATTACTAGTATACCAGCCTGCATGAGATATTGCTCTAAGGAATTGATTATGTGTTATTTGATCTTTATGTAGCCTACGTGTGTTGGGATGGCGTAACCCTATATTTCACAGCCATACAGTAGTAGAGGCCTAATGATTTGCTTAAAGAGCTGTAGTTTTTTCGTACGAGGGAATCCAGGCTTTGTGCATTGGATATAAACTTATTAAATTCCCTATGGCTATTTTAGTCATTCTTTTAATGTGTTCTGCCCATGTAAGTGATCTGTCTATAGTTAGCTCTAAATATTTAGCAGATTTATCATTTGGAACATTTGTATTAAACATTTTAAGTTTTCTCTCAGGCTGGGTGCGTTTTTTTGTAATAATTAAGTTGGTAGATTTTGCAGCATTTATTTTAATTCGCCAGCGAGTGTATCATCTTTTTAATGCGGTGAGCTGTCTTTGCAAGGCTACAAGGGCATATTTTAAGTTGGCTGATTGTTTAATTATAGCCATGTCATCTGCGTATATTTGTACATAAGCGTCCGCATGTAGGATATCTGCTGTGTATATGTTGTAAAAGAAAGGAGAGAGTCCTGTGGTACACCCACCCTTAATTCTCTAGTTATTGATTTTGACCCATCTAGCGCCGCATAAAACTTTCTTCTCCACAAATAGTATGCCACTAAATAAATGCACGTATAAGAGATATTAAAGTTAATAAGTTTGTGTATTAAGCCCGGAATCCAGACCTAGTCAAATGCCTTCTCCGCGTCCAGCATTGTGATGATTGTGGAAGCTTTTGTTTTGTCATTAAAACCGTTGGTGGATTGTTCAACGATTTTTAAAAGTGGGTGAGCTGTAAAATGACCTGCTCTAAAACCAAATTGAAAATCGAGGATTAAATTGTGTTCAACGGTGTGTTTTGGAGCCGTGTTAATAGGATTTTTTCAAATGTTTTGCTCGTACTATTTAGTAAACTAATTGGACGTCTGTTTTGCGGGAGTGCAGCGTTTTTTCCCGGCTTGGGTGTAGTGATTACCCTGGCTGTTTGCCAAAGGTCTGGATATACTTTATGTTTTAAAATTGCATTGAATATAACTAATAAGTTCTGTAGTTCTTCTAGGGGGAGTTTTTTTTTTAAGTGTTTCGTAATTTATTTTATCTGTACCGCCTGCGTTATTGTTAGGCCTGGTTTTAATTATTTTAATTACTTAGAAAAGTGTAAGTTCCTCTGGTAACGCGTGTGTTCCTTGCTGTAGGTAATTATTAACTTGTGCTGTAGTTTCTCTTTGTGTGAATTGCCTTTCATTTATGTCTTCATTAGGGGAAAATTGTTTTTCTAAAATGTCCTTGATGGCATTTGCTTTATCCTCTGAAGTATATTTGATCCTTGTATCTGTGACTACAGCTGGGGTAGAAATATGTTTATTTCTACCGTGGAATCTTCGTGTGAGTTTCCACATTTCTTGGGGTTCTTTAGCGACCTCATTTACAAGATTTCTAAATCTATTGAATTTCTGTTCTCTAACTTTACGTCTAACGAGGTCTTTTAAATATATTGTACTCAGTCCTAGCCTGGGGAGTTGGTGTTCTTTAGGTCTGATTGCGCGCCTGTCTTTTTAAAGTAATTAAATAATCAATATCAGGATAAATTTGCCTCGTATATGGTATTTTGTTTAGAAACTTCGTGTGCTTAAATTGGGTATCTGCTACAGTGTATGTAAAGAGTTGTGGGGATTTATGTTACTTGCCTCACTTATGTCTGGCGGCTGTTGAAATGCGTCTATGAGCTCTTCTTGAAAACGCTCCCAGTCTGTCGTTCTAAGTTTTTGGCTGATAATATTATTAGTGAAAATGTCATCAAATTATATATGTGTTAAAATTGGGAGGTGATCTGAGTCTAAATCACTAGTTGTTTCTATATTAATATTTGTGCCTGCAATATTAGTGACTGCTATATCTAGAATATCAGGCGCGCCTCCTCAGTTTGGAAAACATGTTGGTGTGTTCGGAGCGAAAATAACGCAATTATTGTTATATGCATGTCTGTTCAAACTCTGCCATTGGCATTTGTTATCCTACAGCCCCAGTCTGTATGTTTACTGTTTAAATCCCCTGCAATGAAAAATTACATTTCGACCTCCAATAATTTCTCGAGGTCTCGTGTAAGTAATGGTGTATTTAGTGCTTTATATGCCACTGTCATTCAGACGTGTGTGTTGGTTTTGCGTACATTTATGCTAGTGGCCGCCATGTGCGTAAGACCTGTAATATTAACTGGATGATGATTTATTCCATGCTTAATTAAAAATGCTGTTCCATCTCCATGAGTGAGGCGGTCTGTTCTGTAAATAGTATATCCACATATGCTAAATCTATGCTGTGGTTTAAGAAAAGTTTCTGTAATGAATGTCATATCAATACTGTTCGTGGCCAAGCATTATTCTAGCTCATATGTGTTGTTTTTAATTCCGGCGGCGTTGTAGATTACTGTTTGAAGTGATTTGTGCTGGTTAATGGTCATTTTATTTGCCCAGGTGGCTTATGGCTCCAATTAGTGTGGCTTGTTTTTCTGAAAGTGTTGTTGTCTCGTGGATTGGTTGGTAGCATGGCTTTAATTTCTTAATTAACTTGGCGTAGTCGTACATACGCAGTATTTCAGCCAGTTCCAGCATTATGGAAATATCATCCAGCCATTCATGTGCTGGAGTAAGAGTGGAAGTGGAGGCTTGCGTCTGATTGACTGGAGACTTGGGCTCTGGGCCAATCACAGCTTCTGCTGTGCGCCGGACTTGCTCTGCATACATATCTTTTTAGGTGGCGGTTTTGGCACACGGGGCTGTACGTTATTGATGGGTTTTTTGCGCAGGAGGGGATGGGGAGGGAATGCTGCCTGCTCGCGGTGTTTACTGCTTGCACGCGTGTGGTGACGTCATGCTTCTGTGTTTGTTGTGTTCCACTTCTTGTGCTAACGAAATGTGGGCATTGCTTCCAAGCCGCAGTATGTCCGTCTTGGCCGCAATTTCCTTACTTTCTCGGGGCTGAATTGGGAATTGTACCTTCGCTGCGCAGGTGTGCGCCTGCACAGGTGTGCGCCTGCACAGCGAATGAATTTTGTGGCCTGATTACACCTGGCAGTCGCGTGACCGTAATCGCCGCAGCGTTTGCATTGCGGGACATCCTCAGGTCGAGTTTTGTACTTCTCGACCAAGAGTTGTGTCCAGTGAAGTCTTTTAATGTTGAAAATTTGGGTGTCTGTCGGCCTTACCATGACACTGAAAATGCCAATACCAACATGTGTAGTTGTCCCATCTGGGTTGGTTTGTCTTTTATTAAATTGTCGTATGACCGACACTTGGACTCCTGCATTTTGTAGCTCATCAACAATGTCATATTCTGGGGTGTGGTGGTCAAGGCCCTTAATAATGGCTTTAATGTTGCGTTCGTTCGGGTGTGCGTGTGTATAGAAGCCAGTTTGTTCCGCCTTCAGCCAATTTATAGCCTTGTTTCAAAAGAGAGCCGGAGCTCTTTGTGGCGGGTAAGTGTATTTTTGAACACGATGTTCTGTTGTTCAAAAGACTAGGCGACGTGCTTAACTGGCGTGTGTATTTGATTAAGATCGGCACGCTTTTGTATCGCGGATGATCTGTGCGTTGCATGTTTGTTTGTTTTTCTTGCGGCACGTTTGCAAACTTGTTCGCAGTGGGGATTGAAGTTGGTATTTACGGGGACTTAGGCTTGCCAGTCTTTCTCCCCGTAGCTACAGTGTAGCCTTTGTCCGGGCATTTTTTTGTGACTCTGCAGTCATCCGAGTTTGTGTCTGAATCGTTGTCACGGTGTCGTTTTAAAGACGCACACTCCGCTTTCATGTTTTGAGTTGATGTGTCAGCCACTTGTTATAAGGAGCACAGAAAAATAGAAATGCCTAAAAATCGTTTGACTACGCAATAAAATGAATGCGAGGTCCACCAGCTGACCGTATTCCCTAGGGCTAGTTATCCAGGGTAAGACTTGTTAGGAGGGGAGCTGCTCCCCAGCTGGTTCCTTGCGAGTTTAGCAACCCGACCGCGGTAGTGCGAAGACGTCCTCCCACGACGAGTCGATCTCTTCCCCTGTCTCCCCGATCCGCCGCCGATCTCTCATATGCCCTTGAAAGGCCGTGCTGTCACGAGACCAGGAACCGAAGTTCCCATGACTCGTTTAGTGGATTTGCAAAAAAAATGCAGCCCGACAGACTTTGGTCAAATCATTGAGCCGGTGGTGGGCTGCTGTGGCCTGTATATATAGCTGTTAACCACGGTTGCTATCTTAATAGATTTACCTATATGTGTTATCGGCGAGGGATTGAAGCTCCCCACCAGTCTCCCGACTGGCGTGTTGTAGTGTCGTGATGTCTGTAGAACATGGATTGTTGTTTGCTAATGGCTAGTTAAACTCGCTTGTAGTGCGTCGGTGTCTCCCCGATCCCCTAAACCACACCCCTTATATACAGCCTGGCTGTCCCCTCCCGCACTCCCCCTTTTTTCCAGGAACACCAGGCCTGTCTTCTGCGTGCTCTACGCGGACCACCTTTTTAATAAACAAAATTACAAGAGCCAATCACACATAATTCAAGCAGGTGGCCCTTTCACACTTCCCGCTGCAACTCGACGAACAGTACTGCGCTGCGGGCAAACGCGACGACAGGAGTCGAGCGCACTGAGAGGACATACGGCACAGCTGGAAAAGCCACGAAGTCATGCCATCACACATCGAAATACAAGCTCCATCACAAATATAATAACAGGGAGAAAATAGGTGTGTTGGCAAGTCCTTCTGCAAAATATGATCTAAGATCTGAGTATGCACGAATGCGGTGCGTAGTCCCTTGGGTGTCATTTTCTAAAGACTCGGTTAAGCTATGTTTGCATGAGACGTAGTAATATTCTGAAAGTAGTTATTTAGCAGAGCTTCAGAAATGTAGGAAGTAACCATTTAGTTGGTAGTTTTTTTCTCTGTACATATTAGAATGTGCGTTGGAATATTAGTAACATATTAAGGTTCCGAACACTTTTAGGTTTCCACTTGACTGACTCACGAGTAAAGTCCCCAGGCTCATAGCAATGTTAATTTAATACAAGGCAGAATGATGCAAAAATAAGATAAATGTAGATACGTAAAGCATGGCTTGCAAAAGTGTTCAATAAGCAGCCAGCAGCTTATGTCAAAGCCCCGTCGCTACGATCGAGCACTGGACCTGGGAGATGGCGTAGGGGGTACCACGAAGTGGGAGTGAAAGATGGCGGGGTGGTTCCGTGCCCTCAGGGGTAATGTTCGTGCGTAACGGCAGTCAAGCTACCCTGCTCGGTAACTGAACCGAATAAAGGTTGTTCGAGTACGAGGNGTAACGGCAGTCAAGCTACCCTGCTCGGTAACTGAACCGAATAAAGGTTGTTCGAGTACGAGGGGAAGGAAGAGAGGATTGGGGACGTGGCGAGGCCGAAAAGAAAGGTTCCCTGATAATTTACGACGGACGCTCGTGTGTCAATGCGCATTCTCACCCCTCCCCCTCCTAGATCACCCTACCCAACCCCCCTTGTCAAAANCAAGGGCTTTTCCATGATGAATTACCCCTCCTCTCGTACCCTCGTCGTAACCGTAACACTGGTCTCCCCAGACTGGTGGCGGTGACTGTAGGCCTCAGTTTCCCTTGTCACAAATAAGGGCGATACGCGGGAAATTGCAAAAAAAAGTTTCTGTGCAATCCCTGCATTACGCAACCAATGTGACATTGGAACTACAGTGAGCACAAAGATATTTTCGTTCGTCACTATAAAATATTTTATCAAATTTAATCCCTACAAAATGTTGTCTCGTAGTAATGAAATGTCATATTTCAAAACTATTTGACATTAATTGCAAAAATAATTATTATGTTGGTATCACTAACAAATATTTTTGCATTTCGTGTGTATTGAAAATCTGACTACTTAATAGTTGTTCGAAAAAAGATTTTAGAAATTTGTTTCATATAATGATTAAATTAATGTAATTTTACTGCAATTCCATCGATAATTTAAGCAATAATTTTTGAAAACGGGTGAAATTTAAGATGTTTTTTTTAGATTTCATTACATCCTGCTCTATTATGGCTACTGGTGAATCTCATAGCGGTTAGTTTACGTGACATTGTGACCGTGAGTCGATCGTTGTGCTCGCAGATACGTAATACGTAAAATTGTCTACTTCGTGTACATATGTATGGTCGCGTTGAGTTTCGTAACATTACTTTGTTTGGATAGTGGTGTTTTAGGGTGGGGAGTGGATAGGGCGATCAAATGTATAACTTTGAAGCGAAATATGGTGGCAAGAATGTCATTTTGTTAGCAACTGTGGTACCGTCAACATGGACGACATTCGCCGAGAGTCGAATTCAGGTCTATAGCCATAATGGTTTAATTTATTGAAATATAAAAGTGATTTTTTAATGAAAAATATTTATTATAAAGTGTTAAAAATGTGTTACTGCTTTCTTCAATAATGTTAATATTCCCCGTTTCTTGTATTGAGGGTGCATTATAAACGCATTATCGTTTTGATATTCTAAAAAATTTTATTTAGGATTAATTACGCATTTAAATCGGTATAACATAAGAAACGCAAATAACATTGTTACCCAAAACTTTGAGTAATTTATAAATACTCTGGGACTATTTTGAATTTATGAAATTAACAAGGTAAATATTGAACGAAGGTCACCAAAGGCTAATGTCGCCTCAAACAAATATGGCTTCTTCAATGTACCGGAATTACATAGTATCAACAATTGTGTCATCAGCAGCTCCCTTACAATTCTGCCCTTATCTTCAAAGGAGTTTAACCATCCGGTAATAATTTTAGTTTGAAATTGGATTCTTACAAAATTATCTAAACTGTAAAAATAAATATTTTGAAGTTATGTTGTTTCGACAGAAAAAGCATCACAATTCAGAAAATAGACGAATATGTACTTTGTAACAAACTCTGAACTCGACTGCAATAAAAGGGAAGTATCATATGATTGCGCAACTCGCATAAATTTGGTTTTCACTGGCCACTCGTTCAAATGGAAGTACGGGCTATTCACGGTAAAGGGAACACTTTTGAAAGCCCTCTCATTTGGAACAATAGTCAATAAATATATTTTATTTGAGCCTTAGGCGTCAACTTCCGAGTGCGGTGGAATATTTACACTGTGTTTATTACTTGCATGGCGTTATTTACGTTAAGAAGTAGCGGAAGGATAACAAATGGCTGATAGGAAAAAAGTAACTAGGGCCTCAAAAGTGTTGACTTTATCGTGAACAGCCTATAACAGAATTATGTGTAGATAATTAATGCGTTGAGTAAATTTATTTTTAACTGTAATGAAACGTATGACTAATAAGTCTATAAGTGTAGGTAATACCACTCACCAATGCGCAAACTGTGTCTGATCGAAACGCAAATTTTTTCACGTGTCTAAAGTTTCTGTTTTCTAATTTTTGTTTCTGTGTTAAGGCTGCTTCAAGTTTTCTGGCGCCCTTACCATTCGAGTCCATTTATCCCCCTCCGCCCCGTACACCTATCCCGTTTTTTTCGCATTATATGAATTAATTGAAGAGGCGTGACTCGGTATATTCAGTCCCGCTAAGGCCCTGGCTTATAATAATACACCTTAGATGGCTGTGTTCACATACATGTATAGCATTAATTAATTAATTGGTCGTCTTGTATTCAATTTTCTGTCAGTTGTCATAAAGTACATCAGCGTAAACTTTATTTTAAGTTAAGGCTGTCCGGCTTAAAAGTGAAGATATCCTGAGCATTCAGGGATTTAATTGTCTATTGCAAGACAAACATGCTCATGAACATGTTGACCCTGAAATGTTAGCAAGGTGGTCTGCATGATGTATAAATACGCGGAAAGTAGGAATATAGTGATCCGGAGAATTTGTGAATTCGTTTAAAAACGTACATGTGCATTTGAGTTACTATTTATTTTGGATCACGGTTTGATAGAGATGCCCTGGACGACTTGGAACAAATAAGGAATCTACAAGAAAACAAGTAGCAGCTTCCATGCACCTGGTCTGGGATAAAAACAGGAGCAACAGTCAATAAACAACTGAGATTCATGTGTACAAAGGATTACATATGGGGTCTAGTTTGTCAAAAGAATTTGTATCATTCCTGGAGTTATTGTAATGATCGTTCAGAATAATCTCCAAAGAAATAACTAAAAACCTTCAGTCTCACCCCAGAATAAAATTTACACACAAGTCCGGACGTTAGACATCCACGTTGAACGATAGGCCTTTACCACACGGACAAACGCATCAAAAATGTGTCGGGGAAATGAGCTTTAGTCAGTCAGTTTCTTTTTAAACAAATAACGCAGGAGAGGCGTGTTATTTTATTTTGTTATTATTTTTTTAACTAGTGGATAGTAATTTTACTGTGTCGCCAGCGTAACTATTGTAACTATAGAATCCGGGAGTATATGATTTAGTTTTGATCGCTGGTTGTCGTACGTTCATCGGGGAGCAGCTTACGAACTTGACCCAGAAGTTCGCTGTCCGAAGGTAACGCTTTTAACGACATTGGTCACTGAATTGCTCTGAAAATGTAATTACACGAGTAATTTGCCGATGCAGTGTTTTTTATGTGAACATTTCACTCTGATTGCATAGCACGATGAGTTTGCCACTCTGGCTGATGAAATAATGCCAAGAGACACAGTATGTATCTGTAGGGTACGATACGAAACTAGTGCGTGTGACAAAACAGTGGTTGTGTATATTTGGAAATGTCAGCAGAATATCGAACCCACGAGTTCAAGGGTACGATGCCAAGCGACTGCACTGAAAGTTGGTATTTCATTTCCATCTTAAGTTAATTCTGCCATAAATTGACGCGATGATGAAGTATCGTTCTGAGCTCTGGTAGCATTCCAAGACGTTGAGCAGGATGCCGCTAATAAATCATGCATAGTCATAATTGACATTCAAGCGAAAGTTACAAACTTACCCGCACGTAAGGATCTGACCCATAAACAGACCGTATCCCTCCTATAACTATAAATAAAAAGGACAGACTTCAATTCCTGTCATACTGTCTTCAACCATGCCCGGCTCTTATCATTCTTCATTTTGATAGGATTTTGCCTGTTGCATCGGCATAGGTCAATGCTAAAATGTTTGTATTGTTAAAATCTTGCGCTGCAGTTATCTAATTGTTTTAAACTAGCACAAATTTGTCGACTACATTACTCGCTATGAACGTCTCTCACTATACTGGTATTTTCCATCATTGTATCATAACTTCCACTACACAGTTGAGATTTTCATTATGCACTGTGCTGATTGCAAAGTAATGGCAATACATTAAATTTGAGAATGTGCTGATTATGCCACAGTTCGGCGCAAATAGCTGCTTGTGTGTTTAGTGTATAGTAACGTGAAGAACAAGAACCAGGAGTGTATTTTCTAAATGTTTGGCCTCAACAAAATTAAATAAGCGGGGAATACCAATACTGCAACACGGCGGGTGACAGCTGGCCCTAATCTGCAACGTGGCAAGAGTTAAGGTCAAGGAAGCTAGTGTGTTGCATGTTTACGAAGGGGGAGGGCGGAGGGGCAAAACGCTCTGTATTTCGGGCTGCGTCCCGCCGCCGTGCNAAGGGGGAGGGCGGAGGGGCAAAACGCTCTGTATTTCGGGCTGCGTCCCGCCGCCGTGCAGGGGACGTCCAGCGGGTAATCCCGCCTCTCTCGGCTGCGGAATTGTCTCCCGGACTACCCCCACGCCCAGCACTACCCTATCTTGTTCTCCCTCTTCGCCCCGGCCCGAGAGGGGTTTTCATTATTCACGTGTTGTCTTTATTTTGTGCTCGTCGGTTCCTCTGCGGCCATCTCTTCCGCCCCACCCCCGCCCAACGACTCTTACTCCTCGTCCGGCCTGACGAGGGTTGCGGGCCCCGCCGTCCGTCACTCCCCCGTCAACCGTCACCGGACATTATTACGACCGGCCCCTCCGAGCCCGGGTCGCCCTCAACTGGACGGTACTCGGTGGGGCTGTCTGGACGCGCCCAACTTGACTGCCCTCCCCACCGCTGCTGTACAGCCTTTACAGTCTATTCGCAGTATCTTCACACTTTTGAAATCAAACCTTTGATAATCCACTCCATGTACAATGTGTGATATNATGTTGGTCCTGAGATATACGACAGCGTTTTTGATGTTACCGACACAATGGGCCTAAACAGTATTTTAATTTGCGCAATGAAGTTCTTTCCTGCCAAATCTGGTCCAGATCAGTCAAACGGTGTAGAATTGTATCGAGAACATACATATATACATACATATGCATGCATACGTACATACACATTCATATATACATGTGTATGCATACATACATGCATACATATACACATGCATATATCCATGCAGGTAGGCATACATCCATGCATGCATACACAAGTCTACATGTAAACTTTGACTTTTTACACACACACACACACACACACACACACACATATATATATATATGAATAACACAGACATTTTTGTAATTCATTGTAAGATAGTAAGATGTAATTTTCATGCAAAATTTTATTAAACTGAGTGCGCATGAATGCGGTGCGTTGTTCCTCTGGTGCACTTTTTCAGACTTAGTTAAGCTTTTTTTGCATGAGGCGGAGGAATAGCCTGAAAGTAGTACTTTAGCAGGGTTCATAGAAGTTGGAAGTAACCATGAAAGGACTATAGACTAAATATGAGGTATATCGATCTTCGTCTTCTGCGCATGTCCATAACATTGACTTGCTCGTCTCCAGTACAACTTTCATAGTCACNAGGTATATCGATCTTCGTCTTCTGCGCATGTCCATAACATTGACTTGCTCGTCTCCAGTACAACTTTCATAGTCACGTGGTCAACACAGATGCACATGTTCGTTTACATTTGAGTGTTCAGTGGACCCACACCTTCATATCAATAGCTAGGTCGTAGAAAGTGTACAAATATCTCAAAGCACCTGCTTATATAAACAGTGCTCTTAATTGTAAATCTTATCCTCGTTGTTGTTGATAGTGCTACTGGCAGAAAATCAGTCTAGTGGTGGTACACGTAGAGTGGCTGACTGCGCAGCTTGCATGCGCACTCTACCCTCCACCCCCTTCCATTTTCCCTCTAGAGCTCCAAATTGTGCTGTACTCTATTTACTGTTACTTCAAACTCTGAATCCCTGCTAAAGTTATGCTTCCAGAATATTCCTCCGCTCCATGCAAACAAAGCTTAGAAAATTACACCAGATAACCAACGCACCGCATTCGTGCGCACTCAGTGTAATAATATTTTGAATAAGAACTATTTATTACTAAGCATTACCAACACGTCTACTTTCTCTTTATATTTTTTTTATTAGTTATAAATGAAATATTGTTGGTCCTTTAAATATTTTATTAAGAAAGTGTAAATAAACCGCGAATAGACTATAGGTTAGGAATGTACATACGGTATTACTAAAGCCGAACAGAGAGCCTACTGTTCATTTCTCGTGATTACGAAACAAGTGCTGTGTCGACCTAAGTACAGCACACGGCAACAGATTTTTGTGTGCAATACATAAAAACATAAATTAATTTGAATCTGAAAAAGAAACCTTAAATGAAATCTATAGATATTACTGCTCCAACATGCTCCCCAAATTTATCATTTTACTAATGCCTTTTCTTCAAACCTGTTATTGCTTGTAAGGGTCAAAGAAAGAACAGCTCTGATAAAAAAACGAAAATAACTTACATTAAAATGGTTTTCAACTGTATGCAAATCTAGATTTTGTAACAATTTATGATATGATAAAAATCATATATGTATATAATTTTTTTTTTTTTCATATTTTGATTAAAAATTAAAACTTAGTGCGTCTAATTGTGTGCTTTTGCGCGCGTGTGTGTGTATTTGCGCGCGTGCTTGTGCATGCGAGTGAGCGCACCTTAAATTAATTAGCTGCATTTCTTCTCCAATGCCAATTTTGTACACGGATTTGGTTTTATTTCTTTTTGTTATCCACAAGAAAATTCTGATCCCAAGGAGTGAGTATACAAAAACTATACAACCTAAATAGTTTGTTTGCTTAAATTGGTATTACGCAATGGAGTGTACAAAATGTAAAATGCTTGAACTTCAAACAGTTTCTCCTCGTGGAAAATAGACACTCTTCCCAGCTCCCTCCTTTGCCTGTATGACACAGCTCATACTTCGTTCGTAAAGTTCTTGCTCTTATGACTCACCGTCTTTCGTCTGTATCCACTTCGGAAGACTTCTTTGACCTTCTGCTGTTGCTCATTCTCATCACGTGCTATATCGAACGAGCTGTCTCTAGGGTCTCTTACTTCGATCCTCCATTCGACGTTTTTTTAATTTTGTCGTGGCTTTCCCTTCTACTCTTCTCTGTTACTTTCAGCGTATATGCTAAAAAAAACTGATTTTATTCATGTTGTAAATAATCTTTAAAAAAAAATATTGTGTTCGCATTGCGGCACGTAACGTATTCCCGAGGCTTTACAATCTCCGTGTTTGCATTAACTTTCCAGCTTCCTGAAAACAACGGACCGATTTCGTAAAATGCATAAAACGTATGATGGAAACTACGCTTCCCCACTTCCTCGGCATATTTACTGCATCATTAAAAAAAATAGTTGTCATGCAACCATTCATCACTCAATGCGAATAAAGTCTGACAGCCAAATCTAGGTTCCATCATTCTGTTCATTTTCTCCACCAGAGGGTAGCTTGGAATTTATTCCAAAATCTCTATATTTGTTAATTGCACATCAAGTTGTTTAGAAAGTTTGACTTATTTCTGCTTGTTTCTTTCCTTCTGAAGCAAAGAAAACAGAANTATTGCACATCAAGTTGTTTAGAAAGTTTGACTTATTTCTGCTTGTTTCTTTCCTTCTGAAGCAAAGAAAACAGAAACCGGAAAATTATTCAGAAAATTAGTGAAACAATCTCTCTCTGTGTTAAATTGCATGGTTTGTGGGAAGTTATAAATGTGAGCCGAGAAGGAGAACAAACTTTAGAATATACTTATACGATATGTAAATACAGTATGAATGTTGCTATCTTCACGCGGTAAATCTGTTTGAGTGAACAACTGGTATAGTCTATTCGCGGTTTCTTCACACTTTTTAAAATCAAACCTTTCATCGACCACCCCGAGCTTGATTGTTTCCTAAATATGTCATGTATCACAAGCGTTTTATAGTTGTGTTAACATAAACGTACCTTATTTTTAATCAAATTGAACTATTACTTATATTTTATGTATAAATTATAATATTTCATATATACTTAATATGAATAAAAACAGGGAGAAAATACGTGTGTTGGTAATGCCTTGTAAGAAATAGTCCTTATGCAAAATATCATTACAGTGACTGCAAAAGAATGTAGTGCGTTGTCCAGTTAGTGTAATTTCCTAAGCTTTCTTTGTATTAAGCGGGCAAATACGTTGGAATTAGAATATTAGCAGGGCTTCAAGAGTGTGAAGTAACCGTGAATGGTGTATATTCACTGACGACCGGATGCTAAGGACGTCTATAGGTGGAGCCAGTGGCCAGGAACGCTGCAGTCAGCCAGCCCTGCAGGGAGGGACAGTGAGAGAAGTGTTGACAGCGGAAGAAGTGGTGGTTATATAACATTCCTTCGTAAGAAAATCCCCGCCAGTCACTCGGGCGCCGCTGAATATTCAATGAGCCTGCGCGCCTAGCGTCCTGCTTCGCCCGCGGCCAATAGCGTCTATCCACGCCCGCTTTTTAGTCGTCCTTCCGTCCCCTCCCCACCACGAGGGATATTGCGTTTTCTGGGCCGCGTCAGTCACCCCCTCCCGCTCCACAACCCTCCTAAACTCACCCCTGTTCTGGTCAACCCTCCCCGTCAATCGAGCCGCATTCTTACACGACCGCAACTCCTAGCCGCTGATAGGGAAATGTACGGGCGTAGGGAAGGAGTGACAATTCTCGGCGCACCCTTGTCCTTCGTCCTCGCGCCCTGCCCTCTCGGCGTCCTGTCCATCCCTTCACTTCCCCCTTTTTACCCCTCCACTTTCCGACCCGTCCGTGCGCGACACCCTCGATTAGATTCCCGGAACTTCTCGTGGTTCATAGATGCAGGCGCGCTCACACACTCACACGTTCACACACGTTAAGAATGTCTTTTCACTTCAAGATATAGCCTGTTCACGGTTTCTTCACACTTTTTAAATAAAAAATTTGAAAAATCACCGCACATGCGTATGTTTGTTTCCTAAGTGTCATGTATCACAGATATTTTAGACTCTTGTTTATATAAAAGTATCTTATCTTTGGTTAAATTTAATTTTTACTTAAATTTTATTTATAAATTATAATGATTTCTTTTATAATTGTTATGAATAAAACCAGCGAAAAAATAGGTGTGTTGGTAATACCTAGTAACAAATAGTTCTTATGCAAAGTATTACTACACTGAGTGCGCACGAATGCGGATCGTTGTCCAGTTGGTGTAATTTTCTAGACCTAGTCAACCCGTCTGGTCACACATTTATTTCTGTATTCGTGTGTTGCAGTCACTTAATTATTTGGTATGTGCTGTAATTGTGTTCAACACTTCTCACAGCCAGTGAACGACGTGCTGCGTGTTCGATGTTATTGGCATTAACCTATTCTTTTCAAAAAAGTGTAGAAAATTCTACAAATAAGATAAGCCACAACGAAGACTATCAAAGTACTGGACATTGTTGTTTTGCCGTGTACAGCGCTCGTCATCACTTTCGTTAATTTGCAACATGTCCAGAATCGTGGATACTGTGATTGAACGGGCTAAGCTTAGTTTGCAGGGGGCGGAGGAATATCCTGGAAGTATAAGTTTAGCAAGGTTTCAGAAAAGTTGGAAGTAACAGTGAATGGACTATATCGTGAATTTGAGTAACGTTTCACGGTTATACGTGTCACAGTTCAACTGGGAATTAAAAAAAAACATGGGGCTGTGGAATGCACAGTAAAATTATCATACATAAAACATGATTCAATCATTGAAATACTGTCGCCGGTGTAGAAAGGCGAATGAATCTCAGTGACATCCGGTGCAGCAATTTCCACAAATTTCGCTCATGCACGGCAATTCTCGCGGTTTAAAATGTGTGGTTTTTTAATTGGCTCCTTCGCGTTTAATCATCGAAAATTATTAAAGAAACGCCTTATACAATGATATACATCAGAACTTCCAAACTTAAATTCTAAAACTCGCCTCTCGCCCCCTCGTGCCTATAAATGCCAGTCCGTTGAGGAACATGCGTGTCAANAAACTTAAATTCTAAAACTCGCCTCTCGCCCCCTCGTGCCTATAAATGCCAGTCCGTTGAGGAAAATGCGTGTCAACTATCTACGATGTTTTAAAAAAAAATCGAATGTATTCTTTATGAAACGTGATACTCTCAGTTGTTCGCGGATAAGTTACGTCATAGTATATCGCGGCTTCAGGTACCTTAAATGAAGCACAAGAAAGTTTTTCCAGTTTGTTCTCTAGTTCGACGACGTACCACCTGTAGCATTACTGATCGCATACTTGATCTAGAAACTGCCTGTGTTTTTTGGCCAAGTGTGATTAGCGAAAATAATGTCGTAGCATATCCTCACAAATATCCCTTTTCTTTCTTGAGGAGTTTTTCCCTCATACGTAGACAAAATTGATTGAATTGGCGTTCACAGCAGTAGTTTGTATAGTTGACTGGGAACGACAGTTCACATTGTAATTACGATGATGAGGAAGGGAGAAGAAGCGCAGAGGACGGGCCATGCAGTCAAGAAGGTGGATTCATGCTTGAACGTGCTATATAACGTGTAGTCCATTCATGGTTACTCCCAACTTTTCTGAAGCCCCGCTCAAGTTAAAATTTTGAGCCTACTCCTTCGAATCATGCAAACAATGTTTAATTGACTAAGTTAAAAAAANGCCCCGCTCAAGTTAAAATTTTGAGCCTACTCCTTCGAATCATGCAAACAATGTTTAATTGACTAAGTTAAAAAAATTACACAAATGGGACAACACACCGCATTTGTGCGCACTCAGTTTAATAATAGTTTACATGAGAACTATTTCATACTAGCCATCAACAGCATACCTCTTTTGTATCTGTTTCAATTCACATTGGCTATAAAATTATTGTTATTATTCATAAACAAAACATAAATGGAAGTTTTTTTTCACCATAAATTGTTTACGTGTAAAACGCTTGTGATGTGGTACATTTATAAAATACTTAATATGTAATGTGATTTTTCAATGTTCTTTTCCTTTTTATTCCCCATCCCTTCAATACTCCTCACCGAAAAGTGTGAAGGTAGACTCTAATTTAAACCTAGGCGAGGCGAAAATTCTTCCTCGCCAGTTTATGGTGTTTTCGGTCTGTATCTGATTCTTGCTTGATTAAGCAATTTTAGACACTAACACAAAAAATTTCCTATGTGTACTGTAATGTTGACAGCAAATTGCTGAAAGTAAGTGTGTGGTCTTCTTGAAATAAATTTGTGGCTGTTGAAGTTAGTGTTTTGCTATCTCATAATTATTAGAGCAGGAGGTGGAAATGTAAAATTTGAGATTCCTGGTGGAAAGCAAGGTAGTCCATTGACGTTCCCGCAGTGCTTCAGCGCTGAGGAGGGGCGCATGTTAAACAATCGCGAAAAATAATTGTGGATAAACTCATTTACTGTTTACATGCGAATACGACAAATGGTTCTTTCCGCAAATCTACGTATTTTGTNTAATTGTGGATAAACTCATTTACTGTTTACATGCGAATACGACAAATGGTTCTTTCCGCAAATCTACGTATTTTGTGTGCGTTCTTGGTTACCGTGTGATTCTGTATGATTTTTAAAGATGACTTCTACTCGCTTATTAAATTGCATACACCCATTAAAGGGATTTCAATGTTTGATACTATGGGCAGAGGTTTCCGAGTTCAGTGTGCAGTACTAAGTATTGCCATCCTTGGTAAGTATAGGCTATTGACGGTAAAGTTAACACTTTTGAAAGCTCTCTTATTTTGAATAATATTAAATAAACATATTTTATTTTAGCCTTAGACATTAACTTCCGAGTGCTGTGGAATATACACACTTCTTTTATTACTTACATAGCAATATTTATTTTAAAAGTAGGTTCAAGGATAAAAAAAGGCTGAAAGGAAAAAGTAACCAGGGTCTCAAAAGTGCTCACTTCACGGTGAACAGCCTATAATATGACGTACGTCGTTGGTGGGCGTACTTACCTTTCATCGTCTGTGCGTACTTACTTTCTCTGACTTTCACTTCATATTAACAAATCTAAAGTGGAAAATTAATTTTTGTAGAACATGTAATGTTGTAGGTTGAAACGTACGTCTTTGTGATTTTTTTTTTNTCTAAAGTGGAAAATTAATTTTTGTAGAACATGTAATGTTGTAGGTTGAAACGTACGTCTTTGTGATTTTTTTTTTTATATTAGCCATAACTTCGAAGTTGGCATTTCACGAAACAATAAGTTCAGTTAAATGTGTGAAACAGCATTAGAACCGCTTTTACAGCAGAGATATTAAGTAACCATTGTACCCGCTCGTGTTTGTAAATTTTCGCATACTTACTTTCTCAACAAACATTAGTTGTTAATTGGCAATACAAGTTAAATCTAAAATTGTTAGCTCACATTTATTGCCATAATAGTTCCCAAGTATACCTAATAGAGCTATGATTAAGTTGGTTTTAGTAATGAAATTCTGTGGCGTTTGCAATTTTTATTTACGTTGAACGTTTTAAACATTTGAGGACAAACGTCAAACTTCTGAAACCCTGGGAAGTTCTTTTCGCGCATTGTCGTAGGCTTTCCGCACTTGTGTTATCTTCGTCTCATGACGACTAGAACGCGTGCTCTCCAGTTGACGTGCGTGGTGGTTTTGACGGAGACTGTACCCCGATGTGCGGCCTGCCCCCGCGGACTTCAATCTGGACGTTACCGCAGCATCTGCCGGGGAGAGCTCGTGCGACACTATAGCAGGACTTCATCTCGCTCTTCCCTTTTCAATCACCCCGGCCGGAGCGGCGTCTTCCACCCCTCTCCCGGGCTCCGAAGGTACACGCCGACATGCTCGGTGTACGTGTGTCCTGCACACAATCATTGTGTCCCCCGTCCCACCAAGCCAGTCACTGTCCGTCTCTCCCCTTTTATTCCTCTTCGTTCCCCTCATTTCGGATTCTCGGTCGGCTGGGCTGGTCGCCGAAGGTGGACGCCTGGGGGTGGGGAGAAGTTGTCTGTCTTCTGCGCTCTTCGCGCTGCGCCTGACGTCTGTCCGTCGTCTCTCGTCCCTTCTCGTTCTCTCTTTCTCTCTCTTTCCTGCTTCGTTCTTGTCCATCGGTATCGATCTGGTCGGTTGGGCCCCCTCCTCCCTCTACGTTTTCGCCAACCCACCCTTGGCCGGTTGTCACTCCCCGTCTTGCGTGCTTTTGACATGCAGGTGACATTGAAGTCTTTCCTCCTCCTCTCGACCCACAACCTCCAGCACTCCCCCTGCCTCTCCTCTGGCCTTACCATTCCACGGCATTGATCTGTCCACGTCAGGGCGGCCTCAGGGGTTCGCGAAGGGGGAAGAGGGTTTGCCGCTCCCAACCCACCCCCGCTCACCCCCTACTTGTCGCCTCAAGACTCAGCCGTCTGTGCCTCCCTCCAGCTCCCGGGCATCCCTCTCGCGCCCGGTTTGAGAGATGTGATGGACTTGTCAGATGTCGCCCTGTCCCTCTCTCTTCTTCTCCTGCCTTTCCAGCGTCTTCCATCCTCCTCCTTCCCCATCTCGGACACCCATTCACGCCACTGCTCCATATTCCGCCCCGACGTCCACAGCTCCACGTCATTTCGGCCACATCCCAGGGGCTCGACCAGGTACACCCGCTGCACAAACACCTGCTCTGCGCTCGGTCTTCTTTCAGCACCGAGTAAGCTCTGTTCAAAACTTTTCCAGCCAGTTTCTATTTGGCCGCAGTTCAACTGTAATAAAATAATATTTACTTTGTACATATTTGTATACAGGTGCGAGTTAATAATTTGATTCCAAAGTTTTGTCGCTGGATCCGAAGCAAGCGAAAAAGAGTCGCGTTTTCATCTTACTTTACCCAACTAAAGTGTTGTACTACTATGGTTACTTTTTCCTCTGCCGGCATTAATGTTTTAGGTAACCTACCGTTCGTAGCTACGCAGCAAGAAGTATATATGCCCAGGAGCAGTATGCCTGTCGTCGATCCGCTAACAAACTGATGTGACAAGTTATTCGACTTTTTAAAATCTGCACTGAAAAAAAAAACATTACGCGTACTTCTAAACTTTCAGCTTTACTCGCCAAGGCAAAACAGATTAATGGTTAAGTAGATTTCACTATGTTGTTCGTTGTTGTATTGATGTTACATCGTACGTGTACTGTTCACGCCGTCCACTGAGCACGAGGAATATTCTGCTTTATAGGCTGTCCACGGTAAATTTGTATGCACATTGTGTATTCTTCCACCATATGTAAATTTAANTTTATATATATATATATATATATATATATATATATATATATAAGTGAAAAAATCAGAAAGCAAAATAAATAATTTCACGGTTCACAACTGTTAACTTTGCACTTTAAATTTAATCTTAAAATACGGAACTACTTTCCCTCCGTCGTTACCAACTTTACTTGGCGCATCTCAGTCAGTATGTCTGTTCAAATACACGCAGAGAAGAGCAGTGAGATTTTTGGAAGGTTGATTTCAAAAGTGCTCAATCGCCGTGAACAGCCAAAACTAGTGCGTATTGCGAGAAACAAGTGTTTCAAAGATATTTTAAGCATTCTCTACATCTGTATCAAGTATTTATAAATCCTTTTGCACATCATAACTCACGGAAGATCCTCGGTTCCCGTTATCTCTAAGATGTGAAGGTCACGTGACAAGAAGACCAAGCCGGTCATGGTTTCAAACCCACCCGCTGACAGTGTGACTGAAACGTTGGCATGTCTTCATAAAATAAACGGAATATAAACGAAATTGTACAAGTAATTGCAATAAATTTTTCAATAAAATGTCATGGACACCGCCGAATTTCCCGGTTTTTTGCAGCACGCGTCGGAAAGGCTCTGCACTAACTGCGCACATGGGGCATGGCGGCGCTTCTTTTCGTAACGTGTATAACTTCAGGTGGGCGAATGCTGAGGCAGTGAACCTGTTGAAAGTGAACCGGTCCTCTTTGGACTCGGGAACCGCTGTTTTGGCAACTGGCCCTACTGCGCTGGCGGCCAAATCCACCCCCGCCCCACTAACCGCCTGGCGAAGTTTTGGTGCGGGGGAGTACTGCGGAAGCTGCTAGAGGAGTGAGCAGCAGGATTGGCAGTAGGGGGGGGAGGGAGACGGCCGCCTCCAGCTGACAATCGATTGACGGCTGTCGGGTCCGCCGTCGCTCAGGCGAGACGGGCCTCCCCAGCTCCGTGCTGCAGACTTCCTCGGCCCCAGAGGCCAATGCGACCCACCCCTCCCCCTCCTTGTAACCGTGTCAGAGACAGACCTGCAGCCCCCGCCCTAACAGTTGCGTGTTACACAAGTTGCCCCGCTCTCCAACTCTTATTATCAGACAACTACTCAGGGTTGCTTGAAGAAGTTTTCAATATACTCTTTCAACAAGTCACAACCCAACTCCCCTGCATATTATTACTACTTATAATCGAGGTGATTTAAGTATTTGTCGTGTTTTTAAATAGGTGTCTAATCAGTTCAACGGAAAAAATAAGGGGTATGAAAAATCACCGTATGCTGATTGTATTATGAGCTCCGCCTAGCTGACCGGTTATATTGCTTTGTAGAGACTTTCTAGAAAACACGTGGTTAACTAATGGTTGGACATTATGTAGTGGTGTCTAAACACGAAAAGCAATTGAGAAAGGTTTCGTGCCCAAATACCAGTTTCAGGTTCTCATTTTAACGCCAAGAATTATTATTTTTTGGGCGTGAAAATGATTCCAACGGGTGTCTTCAGTGGAATGGTGTAGATAGTTTGGCCTGCACTTGACATCGAGCTCTTGAGACCCGGTGCGGGTGAAGGGAGGCAAGTATGCAGTAGCACCGGAATGCAAGGGCGAGGAAAACGGAAGATCCCCAAGAAAACCCGCCGACTAGCGGCATCGTCTCTTTACGACTCCCACATGCGAAAATCCGAGAACGACCCTGCCGGTAATAGAACCCGGTTTGCCTAGGTGGAGACGAGCTGTCTCACTACTACACCACCGCGGCCCCTGGGTGTTTTTCTGAATCCGTAGTTTTATCTGTTTCATTTTCCACAAAGAAAGTTAAGAATTAGTTGTCGGTAGACACTCATTTTAGGTACTTTTATCTCTATTGGCGTGCCATAAAATTATAGGTTCACCGCTCAAAGTCATGTTAATACGAGTCGCCGACGGAAAACTGCACGCCAGTTGAGAGCCTTGTGCGTATAGGTGCTGAAGCAAGTGGTGAGTGAGCAAGAGTCGGCCTCAGAGCTCTTCGAGGCCTCGATCGTACTGCAGTGTGTCATAACATATATACTGAAGAGCAAACAAAAACTGGTATGGGCGTGCGTATGCAAATAACAGAGGTATGGAACCAATCAGAGTAACGCGATGCGGTCGGCAGCTAGATCGGTTATTGCTGCTATAATGGCAGGTTATCAAGATTTAAGTGAGTTTGAACGTGGTGTTATAGCCGGTGCACGAGATATGGGACATAACATCTCCGACGTAGCGATAACATTTAGATATTCGCGTACGACCATTTCACGAGTGTACCGTGAATATCGGGAATCCGGTAAAACATCACATATTCGACATCGCTGCGGCCGGAAAAAGATCGTGAAAGAACGTGACAAACGACGACTGACGAGAATCATTAAACGTGACAGACGCGCAACCCTTTCTCAAATTAGCGTAGATTGGATTCATGGACTGCCCTGCATGATTCATGGTGTGAATTGCCTCCTGCATACCTTAAGACAATAGTCGAGTCCATTCAACGTCGTCTTGCGGCACTTCTGCGTGCTCGGGGGCCCTACACGATACTAGGCAGGTGTACCAGTTTTTTTTGGCTCTTCAGTGTAATTTGAATGATGCTCCGCTACATCGTGTGGGTTTAGCCGGTGGGAGATGATGATTTTTTGTAATGAAGCAGTAGTGAAGTGAATATGAGAAATTAAGCGATGGCGTACCTCGACTCCGTTTCTTCAACCACAAATTCTTTATTGGGATACTTGGGTGAAAACCACTGACAACGGCAATGGAGAGCTGTCTATTGTCTGACAGACTATGAACCACGAAGTGGTCGTATGCTGGTTCCGAAGTTAATTGAAGAATAGAAATTCCCCTTATACCATAAAAATATGGGCACCGTCCATTTAGGTACATGTAATCAAACTCCGAAATGAAGTTGGTTGTTGAGTCACCTGTTTTTATTGCTTCGCTCAAATGTATGGTTCTGAAATCGCAAGAAAGCTATGAATAGCACAGTTTGATCCTGTGGCGAATCCTACGACATCTTCAGGACCTGGTCGGGGAAGTGCTAAGATGCAGCGAGCAAACGAAAGAGGATTTAACAATTCAACGCTCATTGTTTTGTGTTGGTCAACACACGGCCTAACAACACTCGCAATATTTTCATTTTCAATTTTTTTTATGAAAAGTTTTAAGTGTGCTCGTTTTATACCTACATACATAGTTTGACATACATATACGGCTAAGAAATGTCAGTATCGTGATTTCCGTTGAAACCATTCTCAAGGACGAAACAATGGGAAACCGCGAAGTGGCTACATTTCTTCTTGATATGGGAATCTTCAATTTTGCACGTTAAGTGCTTAATCTCGTCGGAATTTTCGCAAATCTGTAGTAGTTGCTAAGACTCGGCATAACCGTGTGCGTTTTGTCTTCAAGAGTAGAGGGGCCACGGTGGCGTAGTGGTTAGACCACTCGCCTCTCGCCCAGGCGAATCGGGTTAGATTCCCAGTGGGGTCGCCCCCGGAATTTTGCATGTGGGAAACGTGCCAAATGATGCTGCCAGTCTGCGGGTTTTCTCGGGGATCTCCGGTTTACCCTGCCACATGCTGCTCCATACTCATCTCACTTCGCCCTCATCGACTCAAGACCTCGATGTTAAGAGCCACCCACATCTCTCCACTGACTTCAAGAGTAGATAAATGGTTATAGGCCCTACTATTGGTGGCCGGGCTGTACTCGGGCATAGTCCTCAGAGTTTTGAAAACGTATGCGAGGTAGGAGTCTATAAGGGTTGAGTTAGTTGAGGAGCGTCTTCGAGCTGTGCCCCCCGGCGTGCGGGGTGATGCAGAGGGCGACAATTGATCGGCGCGCACCGGGGTGGTTGCTGACGTGCGGTACTCTACAAGGGCTCGAACCTCGCCACGTGACCCTCTCCGCTTGGGGGGCGCGCTGCCGGGGCCATGGGTCACGATCTCCGCAGGCACCTCTCCCAGCGGGGGCGCCCCCTGGAGGCAGCATTCCTCCATCCACGTCGTCAGGAATCAATCAGGTTGTCCGCGGCACGCGCGCATCCTGCGCCGTCTCTCACGGCAAGAGTTCGGAACGATATAACTCCCGGCACAGTATGAGCGCCTGCAGACAGTCATCGCCGTGCCTTCTGCCCATGCGCTTCTCAACACGCTCCACTTTTACACTCATTATATAGACTGTCCACAGCAAAGTGAGCACTTTTTGAAGCACTCTCGTTTAGAATAATACTAAATATAGACTATATATTTTATTATAACCGTAGACGTTAACTTTAGAGTCTGGTGAAATATATGCATTGTGTTTATTATACTTGCATGGCAATATTTCTTTTAATTAGTGGCGGAAGGATAAAAAATGGTTGACAGGGAAAAATTAACTAGGGCCACAAAAGTGCTCAATTTACCGTCAACAATCTATATCATAGGTTAGTTACGGGGCCCGCCTGCCTGAAGTGGATTTCAGCGTTTGAGGCTCAGAAGCGCGGAAGCCATAAGGGCGACACTGCCACGTGCTTCGCTACGCGCAGGGTTCTAAACTGGCACGCAGTGCTCTCGTCGTGCTGCCTGCACTTATAGTGTCACCGCTTGAAGAAATTGAGATAGTTTCAGTTTACGAGTTATCAAGTGACTTAATCGTGTTTTGAGTCCAACATTTAAACTTTTTTTTACCGTTAATCAGCAGTAGTTCACAAGGCATATATATCAGCAGTGCTAGTTCTGTTAAGGGTGGACGCGGGTGACTTTAGCGTAATCTAAAATGCCAAGAGAAAATTCTGAATCGGAGAAATTATTCTGTCAAGGAAAGTGATTTTGCGCAAGTCACGGCCTTGACACATAGTGTTGGCACGAGATTATGCACGTTTGATTGGATTTTAGTGTCTCGCTGACAAGGTACAAACTGGCATGAGTGTAAGATCAGTCATGGGAACTGAAGGTGCAAAGATTCTATTGCCTATGGTCCTTCTATCATTTCAAAGTTTTCGTTCTTTCTGTCAGTCAACTTCACATTTAAACATCATCGCGGTGTCGGGAAAATGAATAAAAGAAAAACGTATTTTGTTGAGTGGCTGTCAAGGAAATCACGTAAACTGCGCATTCTCCTTTTCACTGCAGTGTATATATAAACTTTCTCGATATACAAACTGCTTGGCGTGCAAGGCTGTAAGAAAGCGGACGTTTGTACTGTTAAATCACGGCGGATATTTAACAAAGCTAGAAAGAATTGCAGTTTTGCTTATAACTTTCTCCATTTTACTGTCGTAAACGTATTTAAGATGATAGCTTACATTCTGCATGTATTAACAATAAATATATTTTAAAACGATGCGCACATTAAGTCTCCTAGTTACCTGCAGCTATTTGGTGCGTTCAATTATGGTAAAAGTAAAAAATAAGGGCTTGGTTGTTACCTTTTCTGGAAAAAAGTCGTATTCCCATAAAATTTGTTTATTGAGATACGCGTATTCGCAAAAACAATGATTTCACAAAAACATATTTAAGTACATGGTTTTCTTAACACCAGAGTGGAAAATTGAACCGAGACATTGCTTAGAGGCAGGCGCTATTGGTCAGTGCACTGTAGGTTGCGTGCGGCATTTTAAATACACGGGTATTGTAGAACCAGAGTTCTCGTGGTCGGGTAAAGTAATGAACTCCTTGTGCACCCGCCCGGCTTTCAACGTTGTACCCAAGTCGTGTGTATGAGCTGCGGTGAGGAGAACTGTAGAAGAGCCATTAACCAGACGAAAGAAAACAAGAGGGCGATTGGCTGGTAATGAGCAGATTGCCCGCGGGAGGAAGGGGGGTGGTTCCAGGTGTGCTGAGGGTGTATGGCTCCCACGACTTGCGAGAGAAGGGGGAGGGGGTTTAAGAGGGGCGAGGGGGACAGGAGTTGTGGGGTGGTTCTTGATTTATACCACCAGGCAAGGACAAAGGCCTTTCTGGTTCCCGACTGGCTATTTATGCTCCATCAGCCGGGTGACGTGTTTTTAATTTAGGTTTTTGGGAGGAGGGATGTACATGGCTTGAACCTCCTTTGCCCTTCCTCTCTTCCAGGCCCTCTTACAATGTCCTGTGGTATAGTGCAGGGTCTCCGGATGAGTCACGTTGTTAATGGTTGATAACCAGCGGCGGCTGGTAAATCATTGCAAGGTATGCTGGTTGCGTGCTGAGAACAGTTCGTGAATGTTTTCCTCGTTGGCGCTTTCCGTCTCGTTTGAAACGCTTACTCTCAACACCGAGCGAGTTGGTGCAGTGGTAAACCTTCGGACTCGCATTCGAAAGGACCTCGGTTTGAATCCCTGACCGGACATCCTAATTTAGGCTTTACATTGTTTCCCGAAAACACACTAGGCGAATGCTTATAAGGTTGCCTACTACATGCCTACTACATGGCTGATTCCTTCCTCGTTCTTTGAGGCCTGGGCAACTTGCTCCGCCTCTAATGACCTCGCTGTCTACGAGAAGTTAATCCCTACCTACCTATGTTATTCCCAACTACGCCGGGCGTAGTGTTTATACATTTCAAAATTAAATAAACGCAATGAAGAAGATAGAAATGCGTCTCTAAGCTCGAGGAATTAGGAGCAATAAGCTAGGACGTTTGTCAGGGTCTGACGGAAGAGCATGTGTCGTCAAACTGGAAGCAGTGAAGAGCGTGTTCGTTTCGTAAGGGAAACGGAGCCTCTTGCTTATTCCTTCTGTTGTAAGTGGTGAGTTTGCGGGTTTGTAGAACAGCCCAGTGTACAGAAGCGGAAGTGTCGTACTCCACCCGCTTGTAGCAGCAAGTTAATACGCCAACCCGTGCCTAGAAACGATGTTGGCAGACGCTGTCCGAGGTACAGACGATCAGACGTAAGACCAGTTTTTGGACGTCAAGAAGCCAGTGACTGATTTCGTGTACAAATAAAGGGACCGGCGCGCTTCTGTGTACCTCCCAATTTTATGGCGCTGCTGTCAAGTTTCTTCCGTCATTATAAAATGTGCCTCACATTGTAAGCCTAACACATTTGGAATGGACTCTGCATTTTACCCAACTACAAAATTAGAGCTGAATTTGTATACATCACATTATGTGTTCTATTGATGTGAACTGTCAAAAGATCAGCATTAATGGGAGCTGACGTGAACGGGTTGTAATCTGCAGTGGAGATGCTAGTAGAACGTGATTTCTGATGCGACGATGCTACAGACATTCAGTGAAGTAAATAGGTGGATGCGGGAGTCTATATTGTCGTGCGAATATAGGATTGGCGTAGGTGGTTCGTATTTGAAGAAGACGAGGGTTCATGGGACTGTGAAATGTTGAAGTTAATTAATTTGTATTATTTTATTGCTTTGATTTTGAATAGGCTTCGAATAACACGGACGTTAAAACTGCGTAATTACTAACTATATAAAATGTGTTAACCGTTTCAGCCACCGTATCAACGATCGTGGACATGTTGCAAATTAATGATACTTATAACTAGTACTGTACACAGCAAGGCATCAGAGTCCAGTAAGTACTACGATAATATTCCTTGTGACTAAACTGGTCTGTGGAATTCCTCTTTGATATGAATTGTTTATGTCAATATCATTGAACACGCAGCACGTTGTTCTCTGGTTTTATACTTAAAATATGAATGAGTGATTTCAATCAGTAAACTAACTTTACTAAACGTTCAGTTAATGAGCTGTTATTTACTGGCGAATCAGTGGAATGCATTGAGGTTTTACTGCCAGGCCAGTGAATTTCGGTAGGGATCACTGTTTAATCAGTGAATATCAGCAACTTAAATAGCCAGTAGAGTTTTACTGATTGAAAATAAGCAGTTTCTACCTATCCGCAGTCAAATTCGCTGATCTGAAGCAGATTTAACTGTTTCGATTTTATAATGTAAGAAACATGCTGAACACAATAGAACAGCGCATACAAAAAATACGCGATTGCAACACTTGAACTCAGAAATTAACGTTAGACCTAACGTGTACCTCTTAACTTAGATTTGTTTCACATGTACAGCCGACGTAATTATATTTTATCTGCTTTAAAAAAAACATTGTGTTTCGACAAGTAATTATACAAAGACTTTTTGTACCTACAAAAACTGCGTGGAAACGATGATGCAATTGGTATTTAAAATATTAACAGATTTTGGTAGAAATATTTTTAAAAATGTCAATTCATTTGTTACCCAACCTTGATACGTCCAGGGGCCTTAAATTTTTACTTTTTAATGTATTTTTATAAATACAGTTACCGCGTATCTATCTTTACGAGGCGAAATTGTATTCTGTAATTAAGGACGTCGCCATGGCGGGTTTTTGTATGTCTCCTGACTGTTTTTATATAAAGACAGGCCAAGAAGGTATCTTCATGACAGAAAGAAAAAGGCTAACGTATTGAGGTTAATTCAAGCAAAGACACACCATAGAAAAAAAAACATTTTAAAATGCCCTGAAGAAGAAATATATTATATTGTATTATATTTCCGCACAAATGCACGGTGTCTGTACATTAAAATGTCCCCNCCCCCCATCTTACTCGCGCTGCTAGTGACACCCTCTAATGCTTCGTTCTGGCGTAACCACAATACAGATGACGTACTCGTCCACGGGTTCAGTGCTTATATATCGTGCTCAAAATGGTCTAGGAACATCTTATTACTTGTATCATAGAAAAAAATTAATTAATTTAAAAGTGTTACTCTTAAATGTATTAAGAAACAAATGCCATTTAAAACTGAAACTTTACTATATTAACGTAATATGACACAAGACACTCTTTAATAACCGAAAAATAACATAATTCAGCAAGCGTTGATTTCAGAGCAAGAGTCCACAAATAGTTGGAAAACTTATGCGTCATCACAAAGACAGCCTTAAAGAGATGTCTCACAGAATACCACATAAAGACAATTATGACTAACTATCATTTTAGATGTCGTTACCATAACTTCGGGTACTGAGTATGCTGGTACTGAGTATGTTACCATATACGTATTTACTGAGTATGTTTATGCAAGTGAAAGTAGCAGAATAGGGCCACAGAAATGTTCATATTTCGTTGTAATTATCCTGACGTTATGGCTGTAAGTATGCTGCTGCAATTTAAAGTGGTTTTAATTTTTTTATTTTAAGAACCTAAAAAAATTTATTTTGCATCCCATTTTGTAATAACAGTGAAATTAGCTTTTTGGGGGATGGGTGGATGAAATATAAGACCATAATACATTATCAATTTTCATTTCTCCGTTTTGGTTTTGTAACACTTTTTTGATAATTAATTCCTCAACATAGTACTTGGTTAATTCTACTCTGCTCACGCAAAAACGACGTAACAATAATTATATTATGAAATTAAAAAATAAAAAGACGTGGAAAATCAGTAACTTCTAATGACTGACTGTTTCACTGAAAGGAGAGGTTTACTATAGTTTTATTCAAAGTAAATGACCTTCTTTTTCGTTATTTCAGTATCATGTACTATGCAATCGATATAACCGAATTTAAATGTAAACAAATAAATGCGGCCCTGAAAGCAGGCATTCATAATTAAGTGGTACTATATATATTTTTATATATATATATATATATATATATACATACATATATACAATTGCAACGTGTCACGCTATGTATACATCTTAGGTACACTGACTCGTAAACGTCAAACATCTCTCTCTCTCTCTCTCTCTCTTTCTCTCTTTCTTTCTCTCTCTCTCTCTCTCTCTCTCTCTCTCTCTCTATATATATATATATATATAAAGTTGTTTGACGTTTACGAGTCAGTGTACCCAAGAGTATGTATACATAGCGTGACACGTTGCAATTAGACTCATTTTTATGACCGTAAACTGTGTATGCCACGGAACAACGCTGTGTTGTAGCGACAGTGTTATTTATTGACGCTTTCTGTTCCTTAAACTGCATCTTTCTAATCAGAATTTAGTTCGCCTGTATAGGATAGTACTTGTTGCCATTTTTGTGTGTAGGCCTAATAGTTTCCGCCACTTACTTGACATCTCTACATTTCAAAGAATCGTTTACTTCCTTTGCATGTGGCCACTTGTGAATGCAAATTGTAGTGATAAAGTGATGATAGTACTCATTGTGGCTTTAGTACTCATTGTGGCTTGGTTGTTGATCCCTAAACCACCCACATGTAAACTCTTTGGTTTATAAATCCATTATTTGATTTTTCGCAACGTTAATTAAAATACTTTATTTTAAAGTTTGTAATGTACCTCTTTGTTATAATTAACGTTTTTGTTCTTGCGAGCAAAATAAATTGTAATGTTTCATTTTCAGAACAGTCGTACATCGTCGCTTCACTTTGTCCTCACGTTTGTCTCTGTCTAGCTCACAACTCAGAACTCGACTAAAGCGCGATATCCTGAAGTTACAAAATTATATTCAGCGGTTTGTAGAACTTAAGTAAGTGAGCTTAGGCGTAATTAGAAGGAAAATTAAAATTATATTAAGTTATTAGGTTAATCCGGGTCTTAATTTACTCCATGAGACATTGGGAAGGGAAGTATAAAGGAACTGCGACGTAATTTTCCCGTAATTGGAAAGATAACGACCTCGTTTACAGTTGGTGGTATCGGGTTCTCGACCTTCGAGACACTTGTGATTCTGCATGACCAAATACTTTTGCTGAAAAATAAATACCTTGACAGTTATGATTTCCCAAGAAACGCATGGTGTTGACTGGTTTCATACGCTGTTAGTTGGAAGGAATTGATGATTTTGTTCTTCTCTTTCTTAAAAACACAACAGATAATATTAAACTCACACTACGGCTATTTGTTTTATATTCTCTTGTCCTACACGGCGCTGATCTTTGGTTCCTCGTAAGGAGTTCAGCACGTAAATATTTTGACAGAAAATCGCTGTTAACATGCTGTGAATCAATGTGGATGATTCAGCACTGCAGTCTTTCGGAAAACAGCGTGCAATATATGGGAACTAGAGATCATACCAGGCAATAGTTTTTGAGTGTTAATACATTTTTAAACTTTAAGAATTCTCGATTATAGTGTATAGGTGGCTATAGTAAAAAATTTTCGTTACTTGGCGTCTAAAAAGCACACCACAGCACGCATCGCCCTTTTCTTTGCGAGAGGAAACTGAATTTCTGACTTTATTTTTTGTTTCGCTTCCAAAATCCAGGATATGCCTACTCGCTCGAGACTTTTAATTTTCCTTGGCGGATTCACGGGTTCGTCCCTCGTGGGAACTCGGGAGTGTAGGTTGTAATAGTCAGAAAAAAAGGACAGATGTTATAAAAAATATTGTGCAAAAGGGATGAGGTTTACAGATTCTGGCACAGGAGAGAGAGAGCAAAAAAATTCCCGGGGATGGCAATCCATATTTCCTTCTTGGCACACGCGCTTAGCGGAGGTGAGAAGGGGGTTGGAGCGGCAGCTCTCGTCACGAATAAAAGTCTCTAGGGGATGATTCAACCCCTCGCCCCGTCACAAGGAGGCCTGCCCGCCCGGAGAATAATGCATAATTCGGTCATAAACTAGGGGCCTCCACCCTCGCGGAATCGAGCAGCCATCCTTCAAAGCGGAGAGCTATACGCTAGGGGGCTGCCGGGTGGTGTGCTAGACGGGGTGGGTTTGTCCCCTGGGCCTGATTTATTGGGCAATAAAGTATTATAATTAAAGTGAGGCGGCGTCACTCCGCCAGCTTGGTGCGATCTATAAATTCTGAAGGAAAGGGGAAGCAAAAGAAAGATGGTTAAGGGTGTGGGTGTGGGGAGGGGGTGCTTCCGTTGCTACTGGCACCCCTTTCTTCCATTTTTGGGTGGCTCGCTCTGAGAGACCGAAAGGTGAAGAGAAGGACATACGGTACCCCCTCCGCTGAAACACATATTATTACAGGAAATAAGGGGAGAGTGTAAATCATGTCGGAGATGTGCAATAAGCGACCCCCCGAGGTTACTAACGGCCACGGGGTAGGTATTTTTCATGGCC
>NQII01001129.1:256767-290897 GCA_002778355.1 Clitarchus hookeri | reverse complement strand
CGAGTACGGTGGCGAAGGGAAGGTTGTTTCTGAGCATGTTCATCCAGGGGCGGGTGATGCATGTGAAGTGTGTCAGCTGCTTGACCGACTCACCTCAGTTGTCGTTAACGACCGCCAAACTCCCTTTCTGCATGCTGGCTAACACAAGACGAACTTTTTTATAAATAACGTATGTGCATACAGGTCCAAGTGCTTCTACTAATAAAACTCCTTCTCTACTCGTTAGAATTTAATCTCTGGTTTTTCCTTTCGAGATTCCAGTTTGGCTCGTAAAAAAAATTCTGTGTTATTGAACTTCACATCACAGAGCGACCGCGTGTAGCAATGCACGTTACTTCAGAACTTTCAACAAAAAATGATGTGTTCAAGAAAGTCAATCCAGATTCTGTTCCAGCGAGGCCAGGGAAGAATTTTGGAATTGATGTTGAAGGTAGGATTTTAAACCAGGGCGCACAGGACTGGAAAAAGTAAGAACTAAGAAAGTACAAAATAAAACGGAATGGAAGAACGGCCGGCGCGAGCGATCTCGGGCGTGTGGTGGATAAACGTGGTGGAGGACGTTCCGTAATCCTGCGATCAGGAAACGCCATTGTCAGGGGAGAGGACGCGAAGGACGCAGGACCATAAAAGAGCCCGGTGTGTTTTCGTTGCGAGGGCTCCCAGCTCGCCGCGTGATTTATCGGCGTCGGGGAGTGGCAGATGGCGAAACTGGGTCCGCTGACACATCGTGCGCGTGTGCGTGTGTCGCCTCCGCTTGCGGACAAAAGGTCGCCACGTCGGCGGGGAGACGATTTGCATCTCCCTCGGCTCTTTGTCGAGCGTCAACGTCGCCTCCGAGCTGTCGAGACTGCAGACATGTGGCCTTCGCCCGCAGGTAGGTGCCGCGCCGTGTCGGGTTGCCTCGGAGACGATGGGACGTCCTCGGTAGCGCGCTCGTCTTCGTGCCGATGTCTTCCTAACAGTACATGGCCCCGATTTTTTTTTTTTTTTTCGTTTTGGAAGAACAGCGATACGGGCGACAATTACACGCGCTAAACCTGCGCGCACTGCTTCCGCTGTTACGCTTTCCATTATAAATGAGATCTGTAACAGTGGGATTTTACTACACGCGATGAAAACAGAGATTAAACTACGGCTGTACAGTTTTATTTTCCGTCTGCCTATTAAGGAAACTGCGCTGGAAAGTGCTAACAAAAAACTATTTTTGACCATTTTCACGATTTTTTTTCTCTGAATAAATGTAATAATATTATATAAACAAAACTGCACGTGCTAAGATAGATGTTGTTTCAATATTTTATGGCAAAAAAGTTGTACTCCTAGGACATGTATCTGCTGAGATAGGCGTAAACGCACAAACAATGAATGTGCAGAAGATATGTCCGGACTACAAAGGTTCGAGCCTTTGCGCAGACTGTCTACAAGGAAGGAGAATGAAGACGTGCAGTTCTATCGAAAGGTTCCGCCTCCCTGCAGCAATTAAGCACGCTGGACGCCTCGAAAAGCGTCAGCCCTGATGCCGATTCTCGCCCACTCACCACTTGCCTCGTAGACTATGCGCAAGGCGCTCAATTGGCGTTCAGTGTTTCCGCAGGCGACTCGACCGAGTCTGGCTTTCAGCGGCGAACCTTATTGTTATGTCACGCTACGCTAATAAAAATACAAATATGACTTGTTTAAAGACAACTCTGAAGTTGGTTTGTAGGAAATTAAGCAGCTAATGCTGATTCTGATGACTCCCGTCTTAACCATTTTCACCCCCGAATACGACAATCCTTGGAGTTGAAATGCGATCTGGAAACTTGTCTTTGGGTACGAAACGTTTCTAAACTTTTTTTTTTTCGCGTGTGGACACCACTACACAATATATCCAACCGTTTATTAATCACGTGTTTTCTACGAAACCTTTGCAATTCACTTCATGCGCCAGCCAGGCGGAAACCATAATCGACGTTTACGTCGCACCATAACGTTTAGTAACGATCATAATAGCTGAAGACGACGGAAATTCGCGATTTTGTCCATAAATTATAATTCACGCCGGGAGCTGGACTCTAACCATCTCCGTTTTTTGCCTCTTCGCCAAATGAGCGAGATGAGTTACCCGATTGGGATTGAAGGGGCATGAGACTGATAACTACCCCTTTATATATCATCCATATTAAAAGTAGGTTTTTTTTCTTTGTATCGCGTTCACAATTGTCGTTGGCTGCTATTATAAGTCGTCTTCTTATTAAACAGGGTCATGAAAAATTCGGCTTCTCCAATAAGGAAATTGTTTTCTGCGCTGACATATAAGATATTCATAAGCTAGAAACTAATTAGTTGTGCTTAGCCACGTGTTTTATTGACAGATTGCTGTGCAGTCTACGTTTTAATTTCTTTATGTTGACTTCATTCTTCTGAAGTCTCCATCAGCTCACCGGACGAATGTCACTGCCGACGTTTTGCTTATTTCGTACGGTAAATACCTGTCCGGAAGAGTAGCGTATGCAATGTCGGCTTCTACAGTCTGCTCTGCATGTTTTTTTTAACGATACCTTAAAAAAGTATAGTATTTTAATCAACACCGTTGCCACTATTGTGTTTTTAAGCAGACCAGTCTGTAAACAGGGTTTTCGAAGAAGGTGTCGTCATACATTTCTTGGAATATAAACACTCATAAAAAACACTCAGCTTGATCAAACAGCATTTGTTGACTTCCTGCCCAGGTTGTCAGTCAGTAAAGCCGTTGTGTGGCGGCGCGTATTTCCACCAACTCTGGTTGCCTACTAAGAGTGTCGGCGAGTTTAGCCTCGCGTGCCATGTAGTCACAAAGCATGCCGGGGCTACGCCTCCTACGAGTTGCTTGTTCCTCGTGCGGGGGTATATATAAACTTTTTTTTTGTCGGTGGTTATCGTGTCGGTTATAGGATACGGCACGCATCCATCTATCGAGAGCCGCTCCCACAGGTAGCCCCCCACGTCAAGAGGCTACACCCAAACGGCTGGCCAGCCTGGGACGCCATCCTAATGTGGCGGTGCGTGGTTCTTTACGACACGTGTCGCCACTCGCTATATTTCAACCCACGTCGGTTGGCGAACCTGCCCCCAGACCAGTCTGTCCATCAGGATCCCGCCGCTCCCTGGGTATTGTACTCCGCGCATGCCTTAGTTGTCCATGTATTTTTTTTATGGCATTGCATGTACGCCATCTTTGGTTTAGCAATATTACTGCCGTAAGAGGCCGTTTCAGCGTCGGTCTGTACGATAGTATTAATTTGTTCCCAAACACTTTGGAGATTATATCTTTCTGTGCCGCAGGTCGTAATTAATATCATTCCCACATACAAAATGGCAAATGTTATTCCGAAAGTTCGAAAATATATAACTATTTCCATAATTGTGTTGTAATTATACACCGTTGACTCAACTACATTTTTTTCCTTAAAAAAATTAATTTATAAACAAAAAAGTCATAATTTTCATGCCACGGTCACTTAAGCAGTTTTTTAAAATACCGCATTGTGCAATAAAAAACTTATATTCATGGTATGCCAGGAGATTAAATATAAAATTAATATCAATTATCGCACTTGCTGCATTTTCACACAAATCTATTTTCTTGTTCTCACATTACCATTTTCGTATGTAGACAAATAGATTTAACCTACCTTAATTTTATTAATTTATTATTTACTTTTATACTTAGAGAGGATATAACTGATGGCAACAGCTCTAGGCCAGCATACTAAAAGAACAAGCAGGTTTTACTGGGTAAGATACATATTATGCATGCTGACAGTTTTTTATGAGTACAAAACTAGATTCTGTAAATTTTGCAAAATATTTTAAGGGATCTGTACTATTAAGGAAGATTGCTTTAGATATGGTTGTTTGACACTACTCAGTACTGTAGTATTTATTATAGTACAATATTTTTATCGCGTAAAATGGGCTTTAACCCCAGCTTTGACCATCTAGATTTTAGTTGTTTTAAATTTCAGAACGTACATCAATACATACCAACAATCGAAAAATTCTAATACTCTTAATAATATGATCTCAACACTTAAGCTAAGGACGTCGTTCGGACTGAAAGTGAAAATTACCTTTTACATACACCGCCGATATGTCAATGAAAAAATAAAGTTACTTAGAAAACAAATTGCCGCTGTTTTACACTTTAACATTTAAAACAGCGTTAATACTTTGACCTTCGTGTGTAGGTAGGCCAGTCAAATTTTGCATCAAAATATTTTATAGTTACAGTCAGGGCCTTTTTTTTTGTGTCAAAGTAGTTTAAATAATTGAGAAATTATTACGGTAATTTCACCCAAAAATAAATTCCAAGGAAATAAAGCCTCCGAATAATAGAAGTGTTAAAGATGCTGATCACGGAAAATTAATTATTTAACATTTGTATGAAAAATTGTATAACTAATGTACTTACAATTACTATTTCATCGCACGAAAAAAAAAAATACGGTATATTTTTTACACACTGGCCTGTCGAAATCGTCATTTCAATATTTTTGGGACGTGCAAATAATAAAATCTAACTCACTTACCGAAATAAGATAATTCACACTTAAATAAGATACCGTGCTTTACTTCAAGGAATCTAAAAGCTCGCTATAAAATTGTTGCATGTTTTTAATTTGTAGCAATTGCTAATTTTTTGTTAAGTGAATTGAGACATGCCCTTTCAGTCGTCCTTGTTAAATTTTCTGTAAATGATTAATTATTTTAGTTGTACGTCGAAAACGCTAAAATTGTTATTGTGACATGCCATAATGCAAAACCTTTGCGTCCTAGTTGTTTTTTTCACGCCAGGAAAGAGTACGTATGAGTAATGTCTACAAGTTGAACGGTGTTTAGTTTCGTACAAGTATAAATTAATGACATTTCTGGAGACCAGCACCACTCAGTCAAGCCTCACTCGTTTTGCAGCAAATCTTCATTTTTGTGTGATAATTTCGGATTCAGTGTAATTACTGACAGTGTTATTTAACAATTTTGTGCTTCATTTTTATTATGTTTAATCTGCTAGTTGCTACTGTATTTTATCAATAAGATCCTGCCTTTTTGCAAGCTGGAAATAACACGTAGTGAAAGTTAGATACAGAAGTACTGAACAACTGGTAGATTGTAAATTTTCTGTAATCAAACATTTCAAATAATACCTCTGAATCTGATGTTAAAACACGAAAACGAAGAATTTCTGCATAATCGGCGAAGCCGAGCCGTAAGGGCTATTGCCCCTTCCTCGCCACTGTAGGTTTTTCCTTGTTCGTGCACCGGCGGTCGTGCAGCGTCGTCGACCAAAGCACGGCGAGAAATAAATTTGCCGCGCGGGGACGCGGACTGTTACACGAAGCGGGTCGCGGAGCGCGCATGCGCGGCTGGCGGGGAGTCTGTGCAAATGGCGCGCCGGCGGCTGAAGGATGACGTGGCGAAGACAGGACCAACACCGGTGTGCGGTCCCGGGAGACAGCACCGGTGTTCGCCGCACGACTGTATACCGCCCCTCCCCCTACACCATCCGCCTTCTGGCCTGTCCGCTCGCTCGNGCCTCTTCTTCACAGAGCTGTGTCTTCGCCTCTTCTTCACAGAGCTGTGTCTTCGCCTCGGACACACATTCTCCATTTAATCTTTTGACGCTACATTTTATTAGCAGCAGGGACCTGGCCTGATCGATAGGCCTGCTTGACGGACACGAGGAGGGGCGACTTCGGCTCGTCTTTCTCTTCGCTCTCTCCCTCTCTATCTCCTTCTCTCCAGGCTCTCGTCCTGTAACCCTCTACTGGAACGACCATCCCAAAGGCATCGTGGTAAATAGATTTATAATGGCGGTTTATTAACGGTTCCCAGCTGAAAGCTACGAAGAGCGCCCGTTCGGTGCTTCTTGCGTGACGTTTTTGAAGTGGATGTCTGCTACGATGTCATTACGATGCACAAGTGCACATACTTTAATTAAAATTTCGACCTTTACTCCAAATTGATCACATAAAAAGAGAGGCTTTTTTTTTCTGAAGGCAGCACTTTTAGCTTGACGCAAAATACCGAGAACAGATGCTCTTCGCAAAATGATAATATTTTTATTCATTTTAGCTGAGAATTGTACTGAATTTGAAAATTGTAATACTAGCTAAGCATTGTGAGCGTTGCTTCATTTTTAACGATGGCTAATCCAAGACAGGAAAATGATAAGCACACTTGTCTGTCTTGGTTGTATACATATTAATTATTTCTAAATGTGCTGATTTGAGTTGGGGTAGACTAATTTATGACTGGAAAACTGTCATGATTATAGCACAGAGCTTGGAGACTGGTAAGTATATGCTATTAAATTTCAAATATATTATTTTGAAAATTTAAGTGAAAGGCAAAATAACAAGAAGAATGTAACTTTTGGCGAATTGAATCGTTATTGTGGCTCTACAGAAAAATTCTAAATTTGATAACTTTATAATTTTGAATTACTTCCATCCAAAGCTGTGTTTGAATTCACCGACCACTCTCCCTTGCGTCCTTCGTTAACCGCAATTAACCGCAGTCTTGACACCTTCGTACCGAAGTGTCTGTTCTTGAATTAGAATACAGTTTTCAATTTTACTCTTGCGATATCATCTAACGTAAACAAGAAAGAAAGAAAACATTGTTACATATAACATAAATTTATGTAAAAATATTATTCTTATGTTGTTGTGGTTTGTTTTCAAAAAACAGCCACCAACAAATGGCGGGAAGACGAGACCTTAGTGATGGTAGGGTGCTATAAAAAGTTCAGCTACAAAATTTGCAATTTACAACAAATGAAGAGACCATTGCATGTGCTCTTGGCTGAAGGGACTCTATTCAAAGTGTGTTCATCCCGTTGATTGGGTTCTGAAAATGTTTCTCTGTGATTAATTGACG
Source organism: Clitarchus hookeri (assembly GCA_002778355.1). Taxonomy (NCBI): domain Eukaryota; kingdom Metazoa; phylum Arthropoda; class Insecta; order Phasmatodea; family Phasmatidae; genus Clitarchus; species Clitarchus hookeri. The sequence continues at coordinate 283,997 of NQII01001129.1, read as the reverse complement.
TCACGAATTACATGCACAACACAAGAGATTCAGCCCATATGCGGGGTAATCTTTTGTAAGTAATAATAATACTTATTATTCAGTTTTGTGCTTATTGACTACAAATGGGTTTGATCGAATCGGTACGAATTGGAGGTGGCTCATATTAACAGCACCGGTAACGGAAAACCTCTCCCATTTTGGTCGGTTGGAATCGAACCGCCAACCTCTTGAATGCGTCAGACAATGCCACATTACTGTAAACATTCGGACATTTGCACATTGCATGGCCAATACTGTGAAAGAAAATTGTTCAATTCTGGTTTATTTTATGTTTGGGAATTAACAGTCGTATAGGCTGTTCATGGTAAACTGAGAACTTTTGAAAGCCTTGCTTAAGATCTACTTGTATGCACATTGTGTATTCTTCCGTCATATGTAAAATTGACATTGTCTTGAGCCTGATCACTTTATTCGTGCGTCGGTCAATGTCAACTGTACAATTATTAGAAAAAAGAATATTTTACAAATGTCCTTATTACATTTACATGGACTAATAAAACAGAACATAAAATAAATTATTTGAGTATTCACAAATGTTTACTTAACACTTTTTATTTAATGTTAAGACATAGAACTACTTTCCCTTCGTCGTTGCCAGCTTTATTGGGCGCATGAGTCAGTAGGCTGGTTAAAATATACGCACGTACGTACAGTGATATTTTTTAAAGGTTGATTTCAAAAGTGCTCACTTTGTGGCGAACAGCCTTTACCAACACTGCCTCTTGATTCAATAGCTACTACGGGAGAGAAATCGGCAGCAGCTGGATAGGATCACCGGTGGTGGAACCGCTGTGTGCGCGAACATCACGGCAATATTATTATGATGGCAGGGAGACGGGGGCTGGCGTATTCCATTCAGGCGACCCACTCATTCACGGGAGAGTTACGGTGGAGCGGGCAAGTAGGAGGAAGAATGTGGGGCAAGGCCGGGAGAGATAGGGAGTAGGTCGGGACGTAGCTGTGGCGCGCACTGGCGAAATATTCCGCCGAGGGTCGCGCGGGCGCTCGACGAGTGGTAGGCTGTGCGCACGCGCGGGCCGGGGGTGGCGCCCACCGCTCTAGTTCCTTCTCTGGCCCACAGAGCGCTCTGTCGCCGCCTCCTCACGTCCGCGCCGCTCCCATGCTGTTAACACCGATGGCAAGGTAAACAAATCTTCATATTTCTTTCACTTAATATATATTATTTTTCCACATTAACAGTATTTATATTTTGTCTGAATTTTTAAAAAGTTAATTTCAATAATATTATAGAACCCAATTTTTTTTCCTTGCTTGATTCTATTATTGTTTTTAACGGTGAGTAGACATCCCATGCAGTTATAGTAATTTACATAGATCCATATATTCATTTGGATTGTTATAGACTCGTAACATTTTTGTACCAACAGACAGGTAGAGTAATTTTTCAGTGAATCTGTGGTACCTAATCCTATAAGCATTTAATCTAGTTTGTCTCCTGCGCCTTTGACCAGAATTTAGCGGGCTCCCATTATTGAAGTTCGGGATGTAGAAAAGTCAGGTGTTTCTCTCAGTTGAGTTATAAACTGGCTTATCGGTGGCATCGTCGCCAAGGCCGATGATGGTTTCAAGAGGACGCCGAACCAGTTGTGGTTTCTGAGTACCATATCGTTAATCATCGTGGTACGGAATCCACTATTATCAGAAGGCCCTTTCGCTTTTGGTCTTACATTGCATAGCTTACTGGTGTAAGACTTAGATGGTCTAACTCTGTTACACTCTTAATCAGAACCCGCATGACTTCCACTTGGATGTGTTACAACTTCCACCGCCACCATTCAGCAGTCTCGCAGTAGTTGGTTAGAAGGACCCGTCTGTGTAAAATGTTTTTGCTGTGAGGAGGGAAGGAGTTTGTGCCTGTAAGTTGAAGGGGGGTGGGGGTGGATTTACATTCCAGGAATCTCTCTTTGCTTGCCGGACACCGGCAACATCCTGCACATTTATCGCAAGCGAACAATCCCAAAGGCACAAAGCAGTCCTGCTTATCAGTTAGAATGTTGTTTATTCAGTAACGAAGAAATTTCTCTCGCTTTCTGTTCTTCTCGATATCGTGTGAATGTATACATATATTACCAGATTGTTTTCATCCAAATACATGATAATCGGTAAACACAATTTATTTTATAATGTTATTAGAAATTTAAAGTTTATTTAAACTTAATATTTTTAATAGCGACTTTTGTCTGGTAGTGCATCTTTTGAGAATATTTGATAGGATTGTGAAACGAATGTGCCATAAGAAATAGTAATAAATGCTTGCGACGTTACCAAATGAATCATGTGAGTTACATGCATTAAGTGAACATAGTTTTCGAACCCCGCCGTGCTAAATAGGCACTGTGTCCTATTGAGACACGAGGTATTTGTTATCACTTTTTCTTTGCAGTTTGTGGAACCTGTATTTGAGACACATTTTCTTGAATTGGTTTTCTGTTATCTTTTTTGATACTTCGCGGAAGTTATTACTTGCTTTCCTGCTTGATTTTTGTTGTGACCTGAATAGTCCGAATGTTGATATTCCGATAAGTATTCGTATTGCCGTGTGACTTGATAGGCGAGGAGTAGTGGCACAGGCATACTCTTGTTTCTGTACGTGTTACAATCTCGTTTAAAGTTTTTGTTTATCGAATGGCACGCTAATTCGGTTTTCGCCTGTGTCATCTTACTGCTGGCTTATTATTTAAGTGGGCATCGTTGAAAAACAGCTGCGGACACCTGAGGAAATACTGTTCGCTGAATGTTGTCCAGACTTCGTGGTTCCTGGATGGTCATGGGCGTAAACCACTCATGCACTAGTGGGCGATGTTTTCGTAATACTTGTCAGTGCTTCCTCCTGACGTCGTACTTAGAAGATAAACTTGAATAGCAAATTCCTTCTGCTTCTATTCTACTAGTCAGAGCAGTATTTCTTTTTCGCGTGCTCGGCGCAAGGCAGAACACGAGAGTTCAGTCCAGTACGCGTGTCGCAGTGACGGAGCCCCCTTGCAGTAACACGCCAGACGTACGGTTTAGCCCCTAAGCCGCCGCAGCTCATCAAATCGCGCTGGATGCACCGCTGTTTATGAGCTCGTCCGTCCGTCACGGCTAAGTGTAGGCGCCGTGCTGTCCAGCCGGCACAGTCGCGGGAACCACCACCGCGTGTCGCCCGTCCCAGCGCTTGGCAGCAGTTGCATATCCGTCTAGCGACTGGACGGCAGATTACAAAGCCGGTTCTTCTGCCGAGATTTCCGACACTTCTGGTCCTTCCCGGACCCTCCCCTTCACGGCGGTGCTCCGAGGCTACGTCCAATATACCTATTAAAAACATATCTGCACGAACTCCGGAAACTGCGGCAGGAATTAGCACCAATTTACAGCAGCGATTCACTAGAAATCATATTTCCTTTATTTGTATTGACTAACTTAATGTGCTGGCAAACTTTGAAGACCTAATTAAAAAAAAAAAGAGATAAGGTCAAACTTTCTTGGGCGCAACACCCGATAACGCAGCAAGGAGAAGGGTAGGCGCGGACTTGAATGTGAGCGTGTTCGAAGTTTACAAACATCTCTGATACCCTTCGCTCTCGTGTAATGGGGGACACGAAAGAGGTATAGGTAACCTAAGAAGTTTGCACAGAATTCTTCCTACTAACTGACAGCAAAATATTGGCTTCTTTAATATGTTCAATCAGCAGTGCTTGGGTAAATTAGTTTGAAAGTACTGATGAGATATTAGTATATCTGTTTAGTTTTAATAGTGAGAGCAGATACGACAGTGGTGTAATCTCGGCGGAAGAGAGGCGCAAGAAATCTGGTGCAGAGAACCCGCCGCCCCACAGCCGCACGCGAGTTGGAGGGGTTTGGTTAGGGTTGGCCAAGGCCAGTGGACGGGTAGAGGGGGGGCCGAAGGTGGTGCGGGAAGGGGGAGGGTGGAGCCACAAAGACTTGTGCGGAGGGTTGAGTAAGGGAGAAACTTCTCCCCAAATGTACCTCGCACCCTTCCGCAGTGGTGGCCAGCTGGAGGAAAGTTACTTTCTTTTGTTCCCTCCCTTTCACCGCGATTCGTCACACCCGCAAACCTCACTGACCTACTTACTGGCTGCCATGGACACGCTTATGTAGTTTTTTATTTTGGGAGAAGAGGGTGACTAAACTTTCCCTTCTCTTAGGTTTCATCTTACATTAATTTCTATGTTATAACTACGTAATTATTTTTTTGGGAAGGGCGCGTATATGTGTTTCTAGCCTATAATATTTTATGTTAGCAAAGGAATGAGTTTTCCATATAGGCATATATGATAGAAGAAAAGGAGGGCGTGGGAGAGAGTGTGTGTGTGTGAGAGAGAGAGATAGAGAGAGACTCATAGCCTTAAAGTTTTAATTGGGAAGGTTACGCACTTTTTGAAGCCAAAAATCAAGATGTCTGAGATAATTTTATTTAAAGGTATAAACTACTTGAGACAAAGAACGAAGGTATCGCAGTGTTTTGTTGAACAAATGGTGTTAAAAATAGGTTAATGGTTGATAATATCACCCTCTTTCATTAGATTTACGTTTCACCTCTTCGCTAACTGTTACTGATGTTACATATGCTCGGGTTGACTTGCGTATGTCGCAGTGCCTGGCATTTTTTTTTAGTCGCGATAATTCCATTATGCCGCGTTTATCTAACTACCAGACTTTTGCACAGGTAGATAAATGTATGCCGTCAGTTTTTGGACTACCTTTAAGGGAAGTAGAGATGTTTCCTATTTCATTCGCGTCCTCAGATTTAATTCATTTTAAATTGACTACCTTTACTAAGCGCTGTTTTATTTATAATGTTACTATAATAATTATCCGATACACGTCATACTGGAGTACTTAGTTGTAGAATTACTGATGCCCTACTCTGGATAAACTCAGCCACTCCTCAATTCTATTCGCAACGTGAGTCCCTCTTTTGTTCCTTCGCCGCTCTTCGTCAGTTTCACTTTTGTCCTCTCGGAAAGTTCCAACAAAGCGGAATAGGATGGCGAAAGTAAGGCAGGGTGGGGGATGGGACGGGGGTGACGAGAGAATAATAACAAAAAAAAAATTCCTAGTCGAGACTAGGGAAGTGCCCCTCCTCTCTGCCACAGGAGGGCTCTAAGAGGAGGCGTTCAGAAGCTGCGTCGGCTTCGCCATTCAAGGATTGACAGTTCCCTGCGCCGGTCGGGGAGAGTGCCGGGGTCTCAGACGGGCGCGTGCCGCGTGTGTTTCGGAAGTAGTTCGCCGTCCTTCTTCTGGATATACGTCCCGGGTGAAACCGTGTAATGTGCAGCGGAGGTACGCCTCGGCTTGCCGATGACGGGAGATCGCGCGGAACGGCAGCGCTTGCCGGTGGCTGTTGAAGACTGCGACTCGCACATGACGAAGGGTCGCCTCGGTGAGTTCTTATTGAATATACAAAAAAAAAAGAGCGTTTTTTGTTTTGATATTACGTTGTAGAGGATGGTGACTGCGGCTTGTTCACTGGTGGAGTATTAAAGTGGAGTGGGGAGTTTTGGGCGGTTCGTAAACCCGGGGACTTGAGATTCGATAAGGGCGTCACCAGCGGCATCATCCTGCACGTTTCACACGTGCGAAAATTCAGGAGTAGCCCCGCCGCCAGGAGTTGAACCACGTTCGTTTTGGTAGGAAGCAAGCGCTCTAGCCGCTACGCCACCGTGGCCCCCAGAAGTACGAAAGAAGATGTTTATCGAAGAAACAGTTACGATTGAGTTGCGTACGCCACTGTGAGGCAGAAATTCGTCTTTCTTCCCCTTTTGTCATTGTTTATATCCCTTTGTGGCATTGAAATTTTCGATGGTGCTGTAGAATTGATAAGTAAGAACTTTTGCCGTTGAAACTCCTGTATATTATTTTACGCTCACGTGACACTGTATTGAACTTATGTTGCAAAGAGTATAACGTCACTTACAGAAGAACCTTGGAGTTATTTTCCCCTCAGATGACTGATTATCTCCATAATTTAGGCGTACATTTGTGAGATTTGAGGACAATTTCTCTCTGGACTGAACGAATGTGATTTATCCCGGTTTGAAGATAACTGAAACAGACTAAAATCGATACACAACCGGTCTATTCTGAGTTTATATAGTCCAACTCGCAAGTTCAATTGGAATATAAAATGTGTAACGAAAATTTATCGTTAAACACTCAGCTGACGCGCATAAATTATTGAAGTATTGGATGTAGCTGAGTGGATAAATTATTGAAGTATTGGATGTAGCTGAGTGGATAAACTTGATTCTTGGGCTAAAATTGGGGCGAATAAAGAAACAGTACAAAATTGCTAAACAAACTTGTATTTCGTGAGGTGTGTGTTCTATAACGCAGACCCTTAGCGGGGTTTACGGTATCCTGAGGCAGGTGGCCAATACACTTCGTGCCATGGTAACCTGCACCGTTCTGATCGTCTCCGCCACGTTAATCGGCTCCACATAAGCGGGGAACTGCAGAATGAGAATCGCTTCCCCAGGCTCGGTCCTGGACACATTCTCCCCGCGAACGGCATACTCCATTCATGGTTACTTCCAAATTTGTGAAACCCCCTGTTGATGCTCCACTTCCAGGAAATTCATCCGCCTGATTCAAACAAAGATGAACCGAGTCTAAAAAATTACACCAAAGGGACAGCGCACCGCATTCGTGCGCACTCAGTGTAAGAATATTTTGCATAAGAACTATTTCTTACAAGGTATTTTACCAACACACCTACTTTCTCTCTGTCTTTATTTATGTTAGTTATATTTTATCTCTAAGTTATAACATTACATTTTATAAGTAAAAGTTAAATTTAATATAATATATTGTTCTTTTGTGTTTAAACGAGTATAAAACGTTTGTAATACATGCTATTTTAATGAAACAACCAGACACGTCATACATGCATGGGGTATTTTTTGAAAGGTTTGATTCGAAAAGTGTGAAGGTACCACGAATAGGCTATATGTGATACGCAGGCGCGCAAGGCAAGGCGACGCAGCATGGGGACGGAAGAACTGAAATAGTTTGACCTCCGCAGGGTGAGGTTGGCGGCGCCCGGAGGGCGGAGCCCATGTGGGCCACCGCGTGGGGTGATGAACCACGGATTAGACAAGTGCGCAGAGACGTGATGACGCAGCGGTTCCTCTGAACTTGGCGTACCCTATTCTCTGATTGACTGTGCGAGGCTCTGGGGAACGGTTGGCTACTGCGTGCTGCAGAAGGTTCCCTGAATGGTGAATGGCGGGTGTTTCGACATGTTGCTGGCGAGTGACGCCATTGTGTGGCTGGATCTCGCGGTATAAGTGGCTATTTTACCTCTGTATGAGTAAGTACTCTGTGGTGAAACCATAGAGGCAGAAGAGAAGAGAGTGCACATGCCAACTGCGCAATATTATGTTCCCTTTTTTTAGTAGATAAATATAATTGATATACTGGAGCTTTAAGAGATAAAATAGGAGAAGGGGAAAATATAACAGTTAAAGTGATTGCAATATTTTATAAGTCTTGGAATAAATAGCTATATATTTTATCTTTACGAGCATCTGTTTAAAAATAATAGGCTAAGAGGCAACCTCGAACTCGCGACCGCTCGCCGATCAGAGGGAGAGGTGACGTCCAGGCTGCCGGTAGCCCGCCGACTGCGATGTTCCATCAGTTCGGAGTCCTGTCCACACTTCTCGCCCCACTCCAGCTGCCGTTTCACCACTTGTTTGTCATTGGTTCTGACGTGTTTTGTACGTCCCGTTTAGCTTCAGGTTGTTGATAACCTTTCTTCACTTTGATGAATAGTTAGCTGGACCCACATTTAGGCCCCGACCATGGCTAATTGTCTAGCTTGGTTAGACTTCCGACATTTAAGACCTGTTTTCGAAAATAGTTTATAAACAATTTGCTGCCCGATTTTCGGGTGAGCGTGATTTCCGTGTTATGCAAGACTGCGTAACGAGAAGGTCTGATCGTAACAGCAACTACCAATTCATGGCTGTTTTTACCTCAATACCGATATAAAACCAGACAATTTGAATGGACCGAGTATACTGCCAAACATATGTAGAAAAAAAATTATTTTATTGCTTTTTGTCAGTGTTAAAGACTGCTAGGATATGTTTTCTTTATATATAAGCTACCCATACCAGATTAAACATCACACGACATTAAAACTACAGGTATAATTTTTTATCGCCTGTTTACTTTGCCAAATAAAGTTGTATAAAATTCTTATGGGAAAATTGATAACAACCTATAAACTAACCATATAAAATGATTAAGAATTGCCTGGTAAGAAAAGTCATGGCAAGAAACGGTAGAATTTCGAAGTTTAAGGTGACACCTAAGTATACAGGATGATTCTAAAATCATGGGACAAACATTGAGGGGTGGTAGAGCTCACTGAAACAAACAATTATTGTATAGGAATATGTGGGCGGAAGTGACGCATTGAGTCACAAACACAAAAACATAACACATTAACGGAAACATAACATGTTCATTAGCAGCATACGTAACGAGTGATTCCGTACAGAAAATGTTAAAACAGTTGCTGGAAATGCATCCAACAACAGTCACGCATGCTTGGCGACCTCTACATATGGCGTGATTGGCTGACAATGGTGGCGATAGTTGAGGGCAGTCAAACGGGGCGCCAGTGACCTGCTGCATCAGCATCACTCCACCGACGCTACCAAGCTTGCATTACTGTCGGTGGTAGCAATTTTGAGCAATTATTATAATCATTGCTGTAAAAAGGCATTTAGCGGCGACGTTTTAAATAAACACTGTGTTGCATTTCAAGTGTTATTTTTGTGTTTGTGCCTCAACGCGTCACTTCCGCCCATATATTCCTATACAATAATTGTTTGTTTTAGTGAGCTCTATCACCCCTTTATGTTTGTCCCATGATTTTAGAATCGTCCTGTATATTTTTTGAGTCACAAAGAGAATCTCTGTTTTTCTTTTAAAGCCTACTGGTTGTTTACAGTTGTCATATATATGTTATCCGAATGCATGTAAATACATTGAAGCCGTTGCTTACAAAGCTCTCCGATCACAAATTCATTTTGTGTAAAGATTTCTGGTATATTTTCATCGGTTTTCATGCAGGGCCACTTAGAACTTACAGTAATTAAAACAAGCGCGGAACCTGTTTTTAAAACTACGTGGCCGTAATTACGGTCAGTTAGCGCTAGTTGGGTTTTTTTTAGCTACTCTGGCAAGTAACGAAAAATTCCCAGGCGGTCTGCAGTCTTCTCACAAGAAATTAACGTGATTCTATAATGTTTGTCAGTTATGCAGTTTTTTATTTTAAAGTAGGCATTTATATTTTATCTGAAGAACAGTAATGAATGAAAATTTGATCATATTGGTAGTTTTTGTAGTAGTGTATAGTGACAAAGTAGCACAGTAGATTGACTTTAGAGAAATTGCCTTATTGGTGGATTCTATTTACAAGTGTATTTTGAGAAAGCGCTGTATTCACTTGTCTTACTACCCGCTTGCGAGTACCAAATAGTCATTGTGTAAATACGTTGATTCACTCACTACTAACTACGTCGGTTTCGTGGAGACAGAGAAATATCTCGCCTTTCATACTATTTCCGGTAATTGTCGAGTGTGCTGAAATATTGCCAGTATAACAGTTTGAAATGCCGCTACGAAAACTTGCCATTGAAATAGGATTCGCCGTCTAGATCTGAACTAGAAATTTTGATTTGCTATCAAACGTATTCTCAAGTCGATTCAGTCTGCGGCCTGAAATAACACGTTCAGTAATTTATTCCAAACTCTGCTAGTTAAATATAGAGTTAAATCAACTGATAATAATTAACTTTTTAGGGCGATAACGTGATTTGTTTTGTTTGACATGCTTGTTTTATCTTTGGTTAGCAGAATCCAAACAATATTTATTTAAGGAGGTAGTATCCATTCTATCTTCGATATTTCTTACAAATCTTCGCCATGAAAATTTATGACCAGGCATAAAAAAATCGAAGTTAAACATGACACAGAGGACTACATATATATTTTTTTGAAATTTGTACTGTTTCTATTATACCTGTATTTTCCCATGTTGGATTGACGTGATTAAACAATTAGGTAATATTTGATTATAGTAGCAGATGTGAAACTAATCATATAAGAAAAATAAGTTGGATTTCACAATACCTGTTGTGCTCTATGCCTTCACTAGCTCGACTTTTAAATATTGACTTCAAAAATGAAGTTATGGAGGAAAATACGTAAATCCAATATGGCAAGGATACTTCCCCCTTAAGTTGAACAGCTTTTTTTTTTTTTTTTTTTTTTCCCTCTTCTTGTAACAGCAACCCCCTTAGCTCATGACGTCTTTCTACGGCTTTCGTTCATGAAACCTGGTCAGTATTGTTCAGATCAACTTGATAATATTGTTGTTCTCTTACAGCGCACCTGGCTTGCATCGTCCAGGAAATACGTCCCGCTTTTTTGAAACTCTGTATTAGTTATCGTTTCCTGAAGCGTAGGAGTTCTTTTTGACGCCACAGAACGTTGTATATCTTAGATTACATATGACGGTACTTTAAATCCGTCTAAACGTCAAGTTCATAAATAATTTCTACATGAAGTAAGAACATCTGCTTGAATCATTAGCGCCATGATTTATTTAGTTTATTTTTTTGTTCTATCCGCGTGGCACAGCTTACCATCGTGGCTCTTCATCTTCCGGAGGATGAGGTCACAATGTTTCCAACACTTAATCACGATTGTATGGCTGGGTGGTTTGGGCTATCGTCTGACATGCCTCATTTGCTGCTACCTGCTGGGAGAAATTTCAACTTCACTTAAATTCCTTGTTCCTTGCGGTGTCGCTATCTAGGAATCCCTACACTATTTTCTTCAGGGAGATACTGGCTGGTGACCTCTCCTAAAAGCACTGCCTGCGTCATCTCTGATGCAGGATTGTTTTTATGTTGTTCGCTTAGATATCCCCCTTTTTTTTAGAAACCATTAATATAAAATAAAAATGTAGCACATTAGCTGTTTTTGCTACCCTGCCGTGCTGGACTCACTGTTGGCTCATTGGTTAATTACTAATATCCACTTGCTGGGGTCCAAGATTCGATCCTAGGTCATGTCGGCCGGGAATCGTTAAGACGGGGACTCTAATGTTGGTAATGTGGCGAACACTGGTGTGTTGTAAGGGTTTTCTCGGGACGCTCCCGTTTCTTCCATTTCGCCACTCCTCAGTTCTAATATTTTCTCGCACCTAATGCATTCCCGCTGTGTGTTGTTACTCTTAATTGATATCGATCCTCTCAAGCGCATTTAAAGAAGTAGAATGATGCACGATTACATAATCCCGAAATTGATAGTTTCTAACAAATTGATAACATTTCAGTCGTATCATCAGACTGTGAGTATTAACCTGAATTGTGGGTGGAGCACAAAATGTAAAATAGATTCTAATATAACCGACTTCCGTGTTGTATNTTTTTTTTTTTTTTTTTTTTTTTTTTTTTTTAGGGCGTGGGCTTTATGTGTGACCGGTCCTGGGTTTAAATACTGATTTTCTGCCAATTTCACTCATAATATTAGGCTACTTTTCCCCCTTCATTTGACTAATTTATTGGCCAATAACAGAGATTGATAACGAAAAGTATTTATGAGATGTGAAAATCCTTTACACGTTACCCATCGTGGGCCCTCTCTTTGACTATAGTTTATTTTTAAGTATAATTTATTTTTCTTAAAGAAGTGTATGTAAACTTGGCAGTTTTAAAACTACCAAAAAAGTAATGTCTGCAATAACCCAGTTTAAATACGATAGTGCCCATCTCAGAGCGGATGGAACGTACCTACGCCTTGCGGGCAACTAAGTAGATTAATTTTCTACGATGTTCATCTGACAGGATAGTGGGAGCTCGATTCCAAACTTGATTTGATTGTTCTTTTCCTTTCGCTTTGGTCAGTAACGTTTAAAACAGCGTCAACTCTCTTATTTCTCCGGGATGGTAATACATGTCAGTTCCTTGAAATTTAACACGGTTTATAAAGTAATGTTTTTAATAAACGAAATCTGAAAATATTAGGTCTGAAAATTTGGATTACAGATTTTCAACAGTTCGTCAGCCTTTTCGTGTAGTATATAAAGTGATTTATATTAGGTTTTGTCAAGTTGACGTCCTGAAACTTTAGGCAAACACGCGTCTAGGGCCCGCGAATCCGCAGTTAAACGAGTATTACCTCGGAAGCCTCCCCTATTTATCCTGCCCCGTCCTCCTAAGCGCATTACGTAATTTACGGCGGGCGACGATTGCGAAATCGCGCAGCTCGCAACGCGAATACAGCTGTCGCTCGCGCGCATCNCCCTCCCCTGGAAACCCTTTCACCGCGACACAAATTGCGCGTAACTAGGCCGCGACGCGGGCCGTAGCCATGGCAACGGGCACGCGACTTTTCCCGCCGCTGTTTAGTGCTCGACGCGCCTAATTGGCGCGCAGCTAACGATCCACGTCCGTCTCGCGCACGTGTGCTTGCGTGTTGTGGGATTTGTTTTGTTCTACTCCCATATGGCGGCAGGCATCTCAAAAGTATCTTTACCAAGACACTATATACATTAGGTACAATTTGTGATGTGGCACGAGGAGCTAAGGGCATTCCAGCAGCACAAGCCAGCGGAAATGCGCACAGACACAGCGTCGCGCAACCAGAGGATAGGCACGCCCACAAAGAAGAACCGCCGCGCCATTGCGTCTCTTTGTACTTGTCTACTCTTGCGTCGACGTGGAACTGACCTACCGCTACATTTGTACAGTTCGAGTAGCGGATGTTACTGCACTGCGGTCTATGGCTCTCCCGTCACATGTTCACCACATTTTCCATTGGTTGCTCCTATCACGGATTGAATTCCCGGCAGTCACTCCCGATTTTCACTTGTAGGAAACGTGGCGGAAATTGTAGTTGGCGTTGAGTTATCTTGGGGTCCTTCCTCTTTCATCAACATTGTTTTCCATCCCATCTTTATCACTTCACCCCCATTGCTGCTGAAGACCTTGGTCATCTTTCACGATATCGCTTTCAAATAAAAAACTCTTTGTCCATCCTTACCCGTGTCACAGTTCTACAAAAATTTTCTAGTATTTTTAGTACCCCGAAAATTGCGGGAAAATTAATAATTATGTACATACTCAATAAAGAACCTCACAAAAACACAAACTCTTAGTAATTTACTCATATTCGCTTTATTGTAGCATAGTTATTCGCTTAAAATAGCTTAAACGTGTCTAATATCATGTAAAACCCTATCCTTTATCACTTCCTTTTCTGCACTAGGTAACGCCCTTAAGTGCCGCCCATATCTCTCGCTTAGTCTATTTCAAATGCTGTCACAAAATTGTTGTCATTTCTTGAAACTTATGACAGGCTTCTTAAATTTGATGCTGAACCTATCTCCTTCGCGGTCACTGTCACGAACTGACGGCTCTTGCAAGCGATTAACTGTTTGCAATAAGCTGCAACCTTTTATGTCTCATTCAGCGTCATACATTTGATGTTACACCGAAATTGGAATTTGAATTTGAGTCACTTTCTTGATGTCTACAGCATAGCGGGTTTCTTAGAATGCACTCAAAATATTTGCTGACCTTTGCAACTCGCTAAATTAATAACGACAGAAATTAGCCAAACAATGACACGTGTAAATTACGGGGTATGTGTGTGTGTCAATGTTTTAGACTTTTCAGTGCATCTCAACAAATGTACTATCGCCGTTACATAGTTTATTTAGTAAATGCTGTCTTTATTATTGCACGACTCTGTACATCCAATAGCTCCCTGTTTATCGCAGAGATATTCATTTGAGTAAACATTTGCTGGGAAAGTGATTACAAAAAACTGGGGAAATCGTCTAGGATATGTCAGTAAACGAAATAATAGCTGTAGTATATTTTTTAATACGTGATATTTTAAGNCTGGGGAAATCGTCTAGGATATGTCAGTAAACGAAATAATAGCTGTAGTATATTTTTTAATACGTGATATTTTAAGCTCGGTCAATTTACGGCAGTATTAAACCAGGTACCTGGCAGAGTGCACTGAAATAAAGTCGTCACGAGTTTTTTAAAAGCGATCTTTTGAAGTCTCGAGGTGGGATTCGCCAAAGTGAAAACAGCATAAATCTGTTCACCCCGTCGTCGCCCCCTCGGGAGGAATTCTTGGATGGAGCCGTATAAAATGTTATATAACTTGACGTTACTCATACAAGAGGGTGATAATTATGCGATTTGCTGTCAAGAACTGGGGTAATTACGGCGTATTCTAGTTGTGCGCCGGCTGAGCGGCGCTCGCGAATCTTTATTGGCCCCGCGAAGCTGGTGAAGGAAGGCACTGGAGAGGGAGTGTGAAANTTGAGTCACTTTCTTGATGTCTACAGCATAGCGGGTTTCTTAGAATGCACTCAAAATATTTGCTGACCTTTGCAACACGCTAAATTAATAACGACAGAAATTAGCCAAACAATTACACGTGTAAATTACGGGGTATGTGTGTGTGTCAATGTTTTAGACTTTTCAGTGCATCTCAACAAATGTACTATCGCCGTTACATAGTTTATTTAGTAAATGCTGTCTTTATTATTGCACGACTCTGTACATCCAATAGCTCCCTGTTTATCGCAGAGATATTCATTACGTTTCTAGTTTTGAGTCCAGTCTGCGCTGACCTTAAACTATAACAAGTGAATGTTATCTGGCACAAGAATGTTTGAGTCAACATTTGCTGGGAAAGTGATTACAAAAATCTGGGGAAATCGTCTAGGATATGTCAGTAAACGAAATAATAGCTGTAGTATATTTTTTAATACGTGATATTTTAAGCTCGGTCAATTTACGGCAGTATTAAACCAGGTACCTGGCAGAGTGCACTGAAATAAAGTCGTCACGAGTTTTTTAAAAGCGATCTTTTGAAGTCTCGAGGTGGGATTCGCCAAAGTGAAAACAGCATAAATCTGTTCACCCCGTCGTCGCCCCCTCGGGAGGAATTCTTGGATGGAGCCGTATAAAATGTTATATAACTTGACGTTACTCATACAAGAGGGTGATAANAAAAAAAAGGCGAGAGCGCGGTGTTTGTAAAAACAGAGTATTAAACCGCGTCAGCTCGTCGTGTTGTGGTCGCCGCGGCGACAGTAACTCGCGTGTAAAAATAGGCACGCCCCCAGTGCACCACTATTTTTTATTTCGCCCGGGAATGGAGGGGCGGAGGAAAACCTCCCCTCATCCCACCCTACCATAACCATGTCAACACTAGGCCGCTGTGAAGCAGCGCTCAAACACTGTTGTCGTGGCATTGTCTTTCTGTTCACACACACAAAAAATTCACCCCTCCCCCTCCCCCTTCTGACTTGTTTGGGCCAATAAAGGTGTTCTTGTTCAAGTTGTGTCAGACACGCACGTTGGTTCGTGGGTTCGTGGTTGGTGGTTAATTGAATACTCCCGAAAGCAATTTTATTAGCCGTGTATATTAAAACTCAAACACGTCGAGCAGGATTTACTGCTATGTATGGGCGGAAAAAACGCTGTAAAATCGCAGTGATTGAAGTAGTCTCCGAACCACCGAATGAATATCCGATGCCCGTAAATGGAGAGTGGGCGCGACTTATTAACGGTCCGGTCATCTCATCGCTTAGCGTGCATGACCACTGAAGTCTTTCATAAAAGTAACTGGAAGTGTAGAAATATATGTTACCTCAAAGTAAGGCAATATATACAGGAAACTACTTGTGCCTTAGAACAGTGGTAGTATTCACGATATTGGTTCGTAAAGCTTTAATGCGGTGGGTGGTACGATTTGGAACATCAATCCTCAGGTTAAAACGTGTATAATTATTATTTATTCCAAATTTTGCAAAATCTTGCAGGGTTCCGCCTACCTACAAACATTTATCTGTGCCATGTTTTTGCGGCACTTTTCCTACTGCACCTGAAGAGCAAATGCCATTCACTGCGAATATGTATCGCATTCAAGGCATGTTTTGAAGGTTTTTTTTAAATAAGAGCCCATTGTTTTACCATTAGCGTGAAAAGAGGCCTGAGATAATATATTCGACAATATAAACTATATTTCTTCTATTTAGGTGGTGAAGAACGACGGGGGTATTCACAAATGAAAAGGGATGATAGGTACACACATATAATAAGCCTCATTCTGAGCACATACATATTCTGGGAAGTTGAGGTCGCCAAGGCGTCACTTTCGGTTCACTAAGTTCCGTATTTTAATCGCAGATAAGCTGTGAACGTGTATACCATTTTTCGATGGGAGTTTAAATTTGTTTATCACGTAATCTCCCCCTCTTCCTTTAACCTACCAAATATATATGTGCTGATGTTACGCCAAGTCGATAAAATCAAACTGGACGCGCACAGAGAGACAGGTCTATGCCCAAGGCAATTAAGTGGGTCATTGTTCTGGGGAAGTATGAAAGACTTGATGCTCGAGGAACATGAACATATCTTTGTGAAGGGTCACACAAGCACCCACTAAATGGGCAGGGGGGTCGAGTTACGTCCGATTTCCGTGGGTAGTTTTAGGATAACACGATAGTTGGTCACACCAGACCCCGTTAGTGTGACACACTCCCGTGAGCCTTTGTCCATCCTATCAACATTCTGAGACTATCGCACTCAGAGCACCTTACTCCAGCCGGGGTGCACCATACTTAGTGTTTTTGCCTCTACACATGCTGACTGCCCAGGTCAGCGCCGGAGCAGTGTTGCCGCTCACTGCATCGATTCTTCTCAGGGCGAATGATGATCGTGGAGAGATGAACTGCGCTCCATACACGTAGTCGTAGCAGAGCAGACGTATGTCGGAGCTGTTGCTCCTGCCCGTGTTGTTCGCCTGCAGCCGGTTCTATATCTCGAGCTGGTGCACTTGCGTCGAAATGTCGCCGGCCCTAGATCCCCAGCTAGTGCCCTCGCGTCGAGGCGCTACCTGAAGGACTGCCCTGCCGTCGGGGCGTCAGGAATAGCTCGGCGGCGTCGCTGTCAGAAATCGGGCCAGGTAATTAAGAAAATTGGCTAATTCATCAGGACTTTGGAGCGCGTCTCTCGCCCTGCACGTCTCTCTTCCCTCTCGCGTCATGATTTATCATCGCATCTCCCCTCGCCCTCCCGTTTGTCCCTTCCTCCTTCTGACCTCCCCCCAAGAGCTATTCGTGATGCGGTGGCAAGTTGCCATTCGGCCCCGGGCACATCCCAGCTTTCGAAAAGCTGATTGGCTAGTTTTTGGAAGATAATCAACAGACTTTGCAGTTTTTTTTTTAAACTACTGCTCCCAATTATTTAAATGGCCTTGCCTCGTAATAATGTTATTCTAGTGCGTCCTGCCATTTACATCTCCCCAGTTCCTCTCCACTTCTCCCTGTCTACCCTAGAGACCCATCGGAAATAAGGGTTCGAGTGAATAACACATTCCGTGAATCAGCCATTCGCACCCACACATTCGTCCGTCGAGGCCTCCACCCCCTTCTCCCCTCAACCTTTTCAGGTTCCTGGGCCTCGGTCCAATGCACACATGACCGGTCTTCTCCCCCCCCTCCCAAAGCTTCCTCAACTCAGGAACGTGTGTCATTGTGTTCGGCTGCGCTCCGAGTTGTAATAACTGCCACGAAGTTCGTTTACGCCGGCGCCACCGGAGTCTTTAGCAGCCGAGGCACGAGGTCTTTAGGTGCATTATATATAGTGCTTCAGTTAATTTCCCTGATGCATTGCCCGCGGCGGAGGTACAACAGGGGGCAGCGGAATTCTCTGCTGCCCGGTTTGCGGCCTCGTTCCCCGGATGATGAAGTGAGGCGGGGGGTGAGGGAGCGCTTCCACTCTGAATAGGCATAAAAGTGTGACGTAATTCAAAACTGCATTTTCATTAATCAATTAGCTTGGATTTTATTTTATTTAAGAGTGGTATTAAAGGCATAGTATAAAACTACGTAACAAATTTGTACGTTTACCAAGTGGCGCCTTACGAAGAGGTTATACTAGTTCAGTATGTATGCTGCACATTAAGTGTTGTCTGATTGTAAGCCAATACATTTTCAGTTAGGTATATCTTTATAATTTATGTTTTGAACTAATATTGACAACATTTTTCACCTGCCATTTTTGCTACCTTTCCATCCACATCTGCACGTATCGATTTAACTACAGCGACAGTGTTCCTTGTGCAGAATTAAACATTACTTGTAGCGTTTTTTTAAACAAGTTTGGTAGAAAAAAATCTTTCATAGTTTTTCCAAGCACTACTTAACTTCTTGTCATTGCATGCCTATGTCATTAACAGCAAAAAACAATTCTATATTCTGCAGTTCTCGCTTAATATCTAGTTTGTGAAAAATTAGGAAGACACATTTGTTAGAACCTGCAACGGGAATTAGCCTGGTGTAGCTTTGGGAAACAGTTCGGGTGAAACCACTTCCTTGCCTCCAGAATGGGGGCATGTATGCCAACCGCATCCTCAGACACACCCGTTCGTAGTGACGACAGCGCATTTGGTACGTTCGTGTCGGCCGACCTTATCGCCACCCGGCAGTAGCTGGTGGCGAGTACGCGCGAAGAGTGTGGTTGTCGCCACGGCTCAAAAGCTACTCGAGGCGTACTGTCGCCCACGGAGGGGCATGTGTTCTGCAAGTGTGGTCGGATTTAGACGGCCCGGAGATTAACAGCTGTCCCCGGGCGACTGTCGCGGGGGGAGGGGGAGTCAGAAATAGCGGACACTCCGTCTACGAAAAAGAAGGTATACATTCAGTGGTCCCCCGGGGCGGAGGAAGAGAGGGGACGTGTCACCATTTGGAAGGACGTCAAAGTACTTTGTTGATGTCATCTGCCTCTTCACGTGTGCGTGCGTTCCAGGATTGATCTACCCCTGCGCGCATGTGTGTTTCGACGGAGACTTGCGTCGCTCGGCCAAGTGCCCCACCCGACGCCCCTCACACCTACAGAAGCCGTCTGCGTCCCCGTCGTCTGATCACCCGGTGCGCGCGATTAATTCAGAAAGAGGGCTGGAGAGAGGGGCGTAGATACCGGCGGGATATAAAAAAAGGCGCTAAGTATAGAGGGGACGAGAGACGCTGCTGCCTATAACTGGACGCGCCTTCCAACGCGATCAGACGGCCCAGCCTTCAACGACCAGGCGACGAGCAACAAGCGCCCAACGGCAGCCATCATTTTGCCCACTGGATCCTGGTCACCGAGAATTGAATCGGGGACACACCCAACATAAAAATTCGCCTTTGTCTTCATTCCTTTATATTATTAAAGTTGTGATAGCTTACTTCAAATGTTCTTTACTATAACATATATCCAGGACCGTCCTTAGGGGTGAGCGACAGGTGCGGCCGCACAAGGCCTCGCTCCCGAAAGAAAGAGAATTTTTTTATTAATAAAAATATTTAAATATCTATCGTTTGTTTGTGAATTATATATTTCACGATATAATTAGAGATTTAAATACGTTTGTTTATACAATGTAAAAGGTTTTGTCAATAAAATGTTAGATGCGAGGCGCTGGAGCTCAAAAGCAGAGCACATTGTTCGAGAGGTGATTGCGTTCTGAGAAATGGGATTAACTAGTATGGAAGGGAAGGGTCCCGCAAAAGTTCTTGCACCTCGCCTCGCTTTCGCTAGGGACGGCGCTGCATATAATACTTACCTTGTGATCTCTTGTTGGAAACGTGTTTTCATGACTGATAGAAGATCCCACATTAATGTTTGACTTTTTTTTTTTTGGTAATGTATTTTGCAAACGGCCTATGGGCACACTTTCTCGATTCTTCTTAGAAAACAGAAACAAACAAAAACAAAAATGCAGAGTTTTGAGTAGCTTGGCCACATAACGTCGGTTATCATTTGGTTAATTTTTTTCATTTGGTACCGTAAGCTGCAAGTGGCGTAATTCTATGGCCAGATGCACTTAATGCCACTGCGAGGCAATATAAATTTAAGAAAACATCTGATAGAACTGGAAGGAGAAGATAAATAATGGTTTAATTGCATATTGTATTAATATTCACATTTTAAGTCCCTGGTACATAGGCCTAGTCACATTTTACACACAAGGCTGTGATGGACCTTCCACGGACGATATATTCTTCCGAAGTCTTGGCAAGTGGGCGAGGATTCACTATCTCACTGTTGCAGCACCATGTCGACGTCGTTGGTAGTATTGTCTATGGTTTTTGTCTGAGTGCTCTCACAACAGCGTACAATATAGCTCTTTATAGGGGGAAACAAACACCAAGGTTTTATTGTAGTTATCGTAATGATATTGTTGTACCTATTGAAGCCTACGTGTTAAAGAGTTTCGTCCTCGTAGTGCGCAATGATTGATTGTTGATTAAAATGTCCATTAACTCTCAATTTCATGCCTCATTTTTAGTTATCTGAAAGACAAGGGAATGAAAAAAAAAGTTTGCGTTAATTTTCTGAGATGCAGTGGTAAGCTTGTCGCGTTTCGCGGTCACTCGTTCTGCTAATGAGTTTCCACGCATTTATCTGAAGAGTTCTGCGTGTTCGCGCTATACCCCCTCAAATACCGGATTGCCCATATGAGCAAACCAGCGTGTATAGTTTACAGTCTTCCAGAGCAGTAAGCTGTTGGAATTCAGAGACCGTTCCGCTTCATGGCATGGTGAAGATAAATGCATGCTTCGCGACTGTATAATACCGTAGAAATTGTGTGCCACATTGTTGGTACTTAAGAATTAATATGAAAGCAGCTCATCGATGGACACTATTCCTCTCGAAGAAGTGCCCTTTACAGATGAAACGTAATACAGGAATTGGTTTACATTCATAGCTTTTAGGGGCCGCGGTGGTGTAGTGGTTAGACTACTCGCCTCCCACCAAGGAGAACCATGTTTGATTCCCGGCAGGGTCGCCCCCGGATTTTCGCATGTACCGGACGATGCCACTGGTTGGCGGGTTTTCTCAGTGATCTCACGTTTCCCCCACCTATGCATCCCGACGGTGCTCCATACTCGCCTCGTTTACCCTCATCGGCTCTCAAGACCTCAAAGGGAAGAGGCACCCAAATCTCTCCACTCCATTCTATACTGCTCGTTAGCCGGAAGAACACACAGAATTATTGACTGATTTTTAAGTGGTATTATTTTGGCCACAGCATTTGACACGGTTTGGCAGCGTAGGTGGGTGAGTTAGTCGCTTTGTCGTCCGCGGGGTGGCGCGCGTCGACGCGGACCTTGCAAGCGGGCGACACCTGGCCGGCGCTGCGTCACCCAGACACGCTCTCCTCCGGTGGACAGGTGACAGGGTCGCTTCGCCTCCAGACACCCTCGCAGCAACGTCTCTCTCCTGCGCGCGTCAGTCAAACCCTCGACGACACGGTTTTCGTTTTCAGCCGCTGCCCGGAAATAGGGTCGGCATCCCACTCGGATCGTGGGTGGTCGCCGGCGAGCGACGAGTGTCCTCGCGCCTTGCCGACAACTGTCATTCCTATTTATCTCGGACGTGGGTGCTGGGGATAGTGCACTTGACTGCGGCTTTCCAGGTGCGGTTATAGACAATGCTTTTAAAAACAGCCGCTGGTGTGTTTTNGTCGATTCCGAATAAACAACTGTAATTGAATGTGGAATGTGAGGGAAGCAGAAGCATCTTAGGTTGTGCTAAAATTATATTTGGTATCGTTTAGTTCAGAAGCAGTCGATAGTCACTTGTGCAGCGCGACGGTTACGTGACCTTTTAACTAACTAAAAGTCCTAAAGTGCCGATTGGAACATGGCCTTTAGCCCCTGCCACACTGTCAAATTTTTCTGAGATACTACTTCCCTGCTTCCCATAAGTTTGGTGAAATAAATTTGGACAGTTGTGACATCATCGAAACGACATAAACGCCGGCATATTTGTCTTGAAAAATTGGATGGCTTCAGTTTTTCTATCCAAACGTTTGGATATTGGAATGGTTCTAAAATTTAATTCATGTTTGACGGACTCAGCCAATCAGAATCGTGCACGACAAAAATTGACGCCACGAAACTTTAAAATAACGAACAATTGCTGGACACTAAATTGGTTACGAAGATAACTAAGACATATATTTTAACGCGTGCTATTTTAAGTGAATAGGGTACTGAGAACTCAAGAGGCATTAAATTCCATTGTGCAGGATACGTCTCTGTTAAATACAATTTGAATTTAGTAAAGAAGTTAAAAATAAATAACAAAATTTTGTAAACATCTGTCTGTCAATCCACTACATGAAAACACAACAGCAGTACCCCACTTAAAATCATTTTTAAATAAAAAACACATTCGAGATTATCTGATAAAATTTTTGGAATTAAATATTTGATACCCGTATTTCGTCTTCAAATTTTATTGTCAAATGTATTTGAAGGCGAAAATTTGACCGTGTGACAGGAGCTTTAGGCATACTAAAACTGCACAAGTTTCGTCGGCCGGGTGAACTTTATGCATAGGCACTATGCACTATGCACTCACCTCTATGATGATTTCAAGATATTCTTCGAAAAGAGTAGCAAAACATACATGCCAATTAATGTATTGTGGTTAAAAAATACTTACCTTTGAGTATATTTGCGAACATTAAATTTTTTAAATATTACACAAGAGCGCGGTTCGGTAGGTCGATACGTATCTCGTTGCGCAAAAGAGCACTTTGGCGCTCTGATAAGGAACGTGCTTCACATTTTGACTTTTCATAATTCGTGCGAAAGGTGCGCAGATGGCAAACTCGAAAAGTTTTCAGTTGTATGAAAATAAAATTAGAAATTTTATTTGTGCAGTGCGATATTTTCAAAAGACAATAAACCACATTACATTTTATCAAGCTGATTTTTCATAAATTCTATTTTGAAATGTTAACTAATTTATTGTTCCCTCCCCCTTCTTCCCTGTAGTAAATCTGCGCAGTAGAGACCCGAGAAATTCACGAGTTCAATGACCTGCATGCTAGACTCTACGGTCTTATGTACAAATATGCCGATATCAACTCCACATTGGTTGTCTGCTGTCACAGTGGAAGGAGACAATTGGACACCGTTCCCCAGCAGGTGTCAAACACAGTGTGGACCAATGGCTAAAGTTATATAAACGCACGTGTTTTGAATTCTAGCTTGTCCCTAAATGAACTCGCGAATTTCTCGGGTCTCTAGGGCATGGCTTACGCACACTCACCTCATACAATCACTTTCCTTGGACACACTTCGCTTACTCAAACTAATACCACGTTCACACGGACACACAACTGCTTCACTTCAAACGTGTTCAGCTCTACACACTGTTACATTGGCTTCAAATTTGTTCCGATCGCAGTTATTTCGTGTTCAAAGTAACTTAGTTGTTGAAGCATGTCAGGAAGAGTTTTCTTCTGTGCTGCGCTTCGATTGACTGCTATAAAAGGAAGAAGGAATATTATTAAGATGGCTGTAATTGACGGGATTTTCTACATTTCTTGAAATATTAAATATGTATATATGGGATAGCGATATACTTTGTATCGTTACAGTCTTAGTAAGGTTGGTTGCATCAAGATTAAAAATTAAACTTTAACATTTATAAGTTTTGAAATCGATTTAGAATAATGACGGGAGAGTGTTTTTGAGGTTAGCAATTCCTTTCGTTTACATTTATTTAAAGAGTTAAATCTTCCGAACATTTTCACTCTGGTGACTAATTAATTGGACGCATATAAATGTCTCTGCCGCAAAATATTGACTTCATCAATTTCAGCCTTTAGTGTAGGCCTAATCGCATCCTAGATGTTTTTAATTTGCCTAACACTGGTGTTTGACCCGAATAACGTATGTTGTCAAAACAAGAAGGGTGTATTTTAAGGAAACCAACCCCGAATAACCACCCTTGCCAACGGCATCGTCCGCCATGTTTAAAGAGTGACCCCGCAGGGAATCGAACCCGTTCGCCGTTGTGAGAGTTGGGTGGTATCGCTACTACACCACCGTGTTCCCCGGACGAGAGGATTTTGTGCAAGTGTACACAAATATGTCGTAGGATCAGTCGAACGAAGCGAGCTGCCGACACATACGCCTTTCGATATAGTGGTGATCGCTAAGTGTCAAGTTCGCGTGTTGAAGGTTCTGAGTCGGCGATGTCCACATACACGGCGTTGTATTAAGTTATGAAATTTGTTGCTATGTAGTGCCAAATCCGTATCTTGTATACTCAGGCATTTTTCTACACTTGTCATGCTGTGTAAGCCAAATGGAACTATCATCCAAATTTTGGTCTTTCTTATTTTTGTCTCTAATTTCCCTTTCACAGAATGTTACTTGTTAATTAATTTAACTGTCCGTTCCTTCCGAAGTAAAACTATTTAATTTACAAATGTCACCAAAACTATACTTGCGTAATATCAGTTCATTGTAACAATAAAAAATGTATTTGTTTATTTCGTAGAAGTAGCTACTTAAAAAAAAAATATTAGCATTGTTAATTAAGCTAGTCCATAATCAACTTAAAAATTCAAGTTTATTACAGTGCTCAAATGTTGTTGTATATAATTTATCATGCCAGTATAATTTCTTACGAACGTATATTTTTTGACATGTAACCTTCTGTGAAATACCTAGTACGAACTATGTAGCGTAAATGATGCTGAACGTACTACTTATATTTAATTAATACTGTGGTGATTTTAATAACAGTAAAATTTTAGATACGACAAAATCACACAGTTCATATTTATTAGCAATACATTAAAATTATCATTAAAAAAATACGTTCACATTTGCTTACTGGTACCAACATTTTTTTTTGTTATTCCAGTCATATCTCATAAAAAAATATTCTTTGAAAAAAAAATTATGCTTAAGGAATCTGCTGCGAATTTCCATGCGTTTGGAGACTGGAAATATTGTGTAGATTCCTGAGTATAGGATAAGTTCGGGATAGTGAAACCATCATCAAGAGAAAATTAATGGACAACGGGACTCTCATTTAACAGCATTCCGTAACATGTTACCTGAGGCAGGGACGCAACTGGTTTCCTAAGAACATATTTTAAGAGAGCGCGTTGATGCTGATGGTTTATGGGCCGAATTCGCGTAACGGTTACCCCACCATGCTACCAAGGGCACCGCCATTTTTACTTGCGGTACAACTCCACTCCAAAGAGCTAGTAAACTGTTTTTAATAACACTGTACACCCAGTAAATGAATAACAGTTATACTAGGTTTCTCATCAGTTCTTTTATCAAAATAATGACCAGCTATGATACCTATTCGCAATGCCATGTATCTTGTCGACTAGGTAAACTAGCTTCATCTAAGCGCCTTATACTGCTAGCATCATTTCACGGGCTAAGCAAAGAATATCAATAATGAAAAAAAAAACATTACAACACGAAATCGCGTGCACTGAACTATATTATCTGCGCCGCTACTTCAGATTAATCGTGGCCAAAGCACACAAGACGATAATGCAATTTTCCTTACCTCGAAACCAAGCAGAATATTAAGCAACGATCTGAAGCAGAAATCACGGTGTCGTTTACTCAATTGCTAATAAAATAATTTTAACGCTTGTAAATATTTAACCATGCAAGTGAGTTCGTATGATACATTTATATACTCATTGCTATTGAGGCACGTTGCCGTCAACTGTGAAAAGCTAGGTGTATTGCTTCCTGCTTTATTTTACTATTATTTGATGTCAAATCTTGTCTGACTCGTCGTATGGGATTCACGTGAAGACACTATTGAAGTTTATTTTTTCATTGTAGGCTATTTCCGATTTATTAAAAAACATGCCAGAAGTAATACACAAATTATGTACTGTATAGAAACTAGCAACACAGACATGACGTGCAATTTTTTTAATGGGATCTACTCGTACAAAATACGTCATTATTCCAATGATAACATGAGGCAGTAAACAAATTTAAAACAAGGTGACAAGCCAGCAGGAACCACTTAACACAGATGGGGAATCTTACCGTAGCAGTTATAAATAATTAAAATTTTGATTTTGAAATAAAACCAATAAATTAAAATGGTGTTCTCGTTAACAAGGTGCCACATTTGGAAAATAGGCGAGAAACTTTGCATTCGCGTGGCATTGCCACGCTTCATTCACGCCCTGCATTAAAGGTTTCTATGTCCTTTTATTGTCCATCCTTCAGTGCTTGTACTTGTTGTAAATTATTGTGTGTTTAAAAATAAAAAAAAAAATTGAGGGGAGGGGAGAGTTTTTAGTGTGCTTCTGCGTGTCTTCAGGTCACATAATTGTGTTATTATTTTTGCTGAGATCTTTCCAGGAAATTATTCAGTTTCGTTTCTATTTGAGACATTGCAATTTTCGTTATATCATTGCCAGTGTGTGTGTGTGTGCGCGTGTGCGCGTGCGCGCGCGCGTGTGTGTGTGTGTGAAGGAGCTATATTTGCATATATAATTTATACTAAGTATGTTGACGAAGTCGATTTTGTTGAGGCGTCTGAATGAGCAGCGCAGAGATTGGCGCGGAAAGGTTCACCGACTTATTTTACGCACGTTGAACGATGACCATTGCCTAGTAGGTGAGGCGTCACGAGCACTCGGACGACGGAACAGAACTGAGGACTGCCGCCAAGTCGTAAACGGACTCGGAAGAGTCGTCTTCCGCGCCTGCGCACGTGTCCCCCCCCCCCNGAGCCTCCTAGTTTCCTTGCACGCGTCACCGCTTGCGGTAGCGCAGCGCTGCCACCCCCCTGCTCTCTTCTGTTTCTTGTTCCCGCGACCACACAAACACAACCCTCGTAAAATGCCGCCGCGGGAGGGCTCGTAAAACCGCAGTGTTGAGTGGCACACCCCACCACCGAAGCGAACAGCCCGTGCGTAGTGGCGGCCGCTAGGGGCGCTCCTGTGCTCTTAAAAAAGGAGGGGGNGTCGTGGAGTCATCAATTTTTCGATGTAATTTCCGTAATGAAAGGTTAAACGGGATTTTTTGCACGTCGCATTATAAACAACAGCTTCTCGAACTTTTATCGAAATGTTACAGCTTCCCTGCTTTATTAATTTTAACTGCTGACTACCGAGAAAAACATAAGTGATTTTTCCTAGCCAGCGGTTTAATAAATAATACTAATGCCAGTCAAGCAATAACTTATTTTAAAAAAATTGTAAAAGACAGAATAAAATCTGAACTTTAGGCTGCGGCGAAAATTCCAAACATCCAAAAT
>NQII01001129.1:149394-256757 GCA_002778355.1 Clitarchus hookeri | reverse complement strand
GGGGGGGGGGGGTGATTGTCTTTACGGGTCCTGTCCACAGTAGTAAGGGTGACACTGCCACGCGCATCAAATGCGACATCGCCGTTACGTACAAGACAGAAACGACCGACCACAGCGGCTCAGAAAACGCCGTATAACCTACCGGGCCTCATAGTGTTCCCACAATTATTTTTGACGTTAATTATAGGCCCCTTGACGATCGTGATTGTATAAGTATAACGTAAGACTAGTTGGTCACTGTTTGAAAGCCCACGGCACATTGAGTTGCATTCGTGGCCGCTTGTGAATTTAGCTCGATTAGCTATAAGGGCGAGAATGCATTCGACACACGTACGAAGGCCGACCTTCTCGTCGCTCTTCGCTCAAGCCAGCACAGCGGGATTGAGCTGCCTGTCCTGCCAATACAGTCAGTTCGTCACAAGTCACAGACACACAGTAGGAACAGATGTCTGCGGCTGGAGCGCGCGATGCTGGTCGGCGAAGTCTTAGGCGACTGCCAAGTGAGCTAGCAAAGTTTCCTGGCTACTGCCCACGACTCGACACTCGGTAAGTTCGCCTGTGATTTAGTGACGGCACCTTTTCCCGGCTTGGGGAGAGAAAAGAAACGAATACCGGGGTTCTGTCACCGAGCCAAAATGCGCCTGCAAGAGAGATAGAAAAAAAAAAAAAGGACGAGGATACGTTGATTCTCTTTACTTCAGGTAGTATACTAGTAGCACGGACGGTAGGGAACGTTTGTTGTTATCCCGTTTGGTCCCGAATTAATTTGCCAACCCAAGTGTTGCAAACATGAAATATTTTGGTGTGTGCTGTACTTGTATCGAGCGTGCTTCTCACAACCAGTAAACAACAACAACGTGCTCGGTGTTAAAGTCTGTTCGCGGTAAACTGAGCTCTTTTGAAAGCTCTGCTTAAAATCTACTTGTATGCACAGTGTGTGTTCTTTCACCATATGTACAGTTAACATTGCCATGGGTCTGAACACTTTATTCATGTGTCGGTTAAGTGAAACTGGAAAATTATTAAAAGAATCATATTTTACAAATTTGCTCATTCTTGCACTTACATCCAATACAAAAGCAGAAAACTAAATAAATAATTTCAGTTCTCATATATGTTTACCTATCTCATTTTTATTTAACGTTGAAGCAGGGAATTTCTCCGTCGTTGCAAACTTCACTGGGCGCATGCCGGACAGTGTGCCCGTTACAATACGAAAGCTGTTTTCAGAAGTCGTCGCAACTATCGTTTATCCCCCGAAAATGACCACAGGAAATGTACCTACTACGTGCAGTTGAAAGTGTACGACACGTGGGTTTTAAAGATGGCACCACTTGGCGTATGAATGCAGGAATGTCCGGCAAGGAACAAAGACAAACATGGCTGCTTGAAATCATCGTTTAATTGATACAATCTCGTAAAAACTGTATGAAAAATGTCGAGAGAGTTTTTTCTCTCATAAATTCACAGTGGTCAAAAGGAAGAAATCGATTACTGCCAACAACAGTAGCTGCAATCATCAAAACTATCTATAACATACATATGAAGTGTGACCAATTTTATGATTATTTGTTAACTCAACCACAGATACTGAGGGAAGTTGGTGGGGTTGAAAAGTATAATAAAAATAAATAAGTTTGTAATATTAGAATTTATTAGATACTAACCTAAGTTTAAAGAATTTGTTACAAAACTAAAGTGTTTCTTTTATATTTTAATAACTCATTTTCAACTCGTATAATTTTATTAGAATACTTTTATTAAAATATAATATTATTATTACTTAAATTTCGTTTAACCTATTTTCACTACATATTAATTTAACTATTGCTTATCTATTACTGCGTCCTGTTTTTAAACTGAATTTTCCTGGTTTTTCAAACTTCAGATCCTAGTTTTTGAAATTTGGGGTTGGCAACCCTAGCCTACGCCAGGAGACGAGGTGATCAGCCCTTTACTTCAGTCGATTTTGACATCAGGTACATACCCTTAGTACATAAAGCTGGGTGAACCATATCAACAGCAGGAGCTGGACAATGCTTTCTGAAATTAGTAGGCCTACTGATACTGGCGAGTTTTCTCGTGGTGCTCCCATTCCCCTGCCCTTACATCCCACCGCTACTCCATTTACATTTCATCTCACCCAGTGGGTCCTGCAGACCTAGTTTTTAAGAGCTCTTCAAAACTCTCTGCTCAAACCAATAGTGGGCGCGGCTATGATAAAAATTCCGATTTCCCCAGTGAATATGCACCATGCTGCTGACTGAAATATTGCTGCGGATATTCTGCCAGTCAAATAATACTTAGTGTCCCAGTCTCAAAATTAGATCAGGGATGCTTATATTTCGAATAATGATTGATTAGTTTGCCCCGGAACAGACATTGCCATTCGACCGTATCGTGAAGTTTTCGTTGTTTAAGCCATAGTCATACGTGAAATTGCACCTCTGAAACACTATAAAAATGCCGGTGAGTGGCGCAGTTTTGGGCCTAACAGAAAAGTGTAGTTTGAACCATGCTAGAAAAAACGAGCTCTGGTGGCTATAAAATTATTGAAAGTTTTTCGGTTTACTTCTTCTGCTGTTCCTAGAACTACTCGTTACCCTTATTAGAAGTACATTCACATGCTTTTTAATTTCGCCAGAATGAAAAACATCTCCTTTTAAATTGAAATTACTCTATTTGATATACAGTTACTCAACTGTGTACGTTGTATAATCTCAGTAGCCATATAGAGCGGTCTTGCAGACGCACCCGTTACCGAGAGGAAATATAACATCTTTAGCTGCCGTTCGTAACATCAGCCCAGACACCTCGGGCTGGCCTCCCAGGAGGGCTAGCTTTTCCTGTCATCCGCTTGTGTACATCAGTCTTTCTGAATTTGTTTCAGCGAATTCACATCGACAGCTTTGGAGATCGTAAATTTTTTTCCAAAATATTATTCGCTTCATCATTCTGTTCTCTCGTATTTCTTGTCATCCATCCATCTTCCGTGTATTGACTACCTTTCTCACCCTACTGCTGAAAGACAGTTCCTTTGTTTTAAATTATTACAGATCCATCGCATAGCTCTCCCGCAAAAAAAAAAAAAAATTAACATGTTCACTTTATTTCTGTGGCATCCTCGTAGTGGCCCTGATTTTGAGAAGGCTTATCACACACTTGACTGCATTATTGGGGTAATTTTTTCAATGCTTGTGAACTAGGCTGTTATATTTAAAAATGTTAGTTTATTTTACCGGTAAGCGTTTAATAATGATGTTAACTTATTGGCTGTGGTCAGTGTTTAATGTACGTTAAATAAGTAAATGTCTTAATTAGGTATCGTTAACAGCATATGTTAGTCAGTACACCTGCTTAAGAGAATCCATCAAAAAACCCAAAATGTACACTGTAGAAACTTGCAACTTTCACAATGGCATACATACCCCTGTGTTAATTCCAGCCACGGTTTCGTAGGAATTCTTCCGAGGAACCGAAAACATCAAGCGAAATTGTTAACTCTATCCTTGTGGAGGGTAAACCATTATGTTGTTACAATTTTACAAAGTGTACTTGTTGGATACCTCGCCCTCCAAAGCACTCGGGCACTCTCGTTCGTCCCCGCCGCACACACATCTTTCACACCGTGTCGCTCATCGTCAGTTCACTATTCGCCGCATTTCGCCAGATTAGTTGCACAGACTGCCGACCCTCCGGCTGAGGTGGTATTTATAGTGGCAGGTGTTCTGACCCAAAAGTTTCTTCACATGTCGGACTGCGCCGAGGGTGGAGGTTACCAGAAAGTTCATGCAATAGCTCACCGCCGCCGACTCCTCCAGAAGGGGTATTGGTGGGAAAGGTGACGCTAGTTCAGGCCAGCTGTCAATCATACCCCGCCCGCCCGGAGACATATCTGCGAGCGGTTCTGCGTGAGTCATCCCCCCTGCCCCCTTTGCCACTGTGGCGAGACTAGCCGCAAGGCGTGGGGATTCTGCGCGGAACGATATGATATTAACTGCAGAATTATCCCAAAATTACGGTTTTGGAGAAAAAGTAGGGTTTACAAGAATACAAATAAATGTGGTGCGAAAATTAACTTAGTCTCGGATTTACGGTCCCTACGCCCCCAACCCCTCCCCTCGTCCTTTTTACCACAAACCCTTTTACAGGTTTATTTTCTACATATTGCTAAAAATATATTCTTTAAGGATGATGATGTTAAATTGTTATTATTTTATTATTTGTGTGGTTACTCATTGAAATTAGTCAATTATAAGTTCTCAGTAGGTACAAATTATAATCATAATTTAACTAGCTGATGAACTGAACTTGAGGCTATAAAGTTGCTCGTCCAACTTTTGAAATGTAAATTTGATATAGTTTTTATATAACCCATTTAGTTTTATCAATTACCGCCCTAAAAAAAATTTTAATTTGAGAGAAAGATATTATACCAGAATGTGATCGTTCTGCTTGATGGATGGCTGTAGTAACGCTGTAGGAGGAGGGAGTGGTAAATATGTACAGTACTTACTGCATCGGCACTCACGCGAGGATGGGAAACCCACACTGAGGGGAAATCGGGCATGCTAACCTCACTGGACACGCTCGGAATGCCGATGAGCTGCAGCTGCCGTGTCCTTGCGACGCTGGCATTTCCCCAGCTGCCGACTAAGCGCCAGGAACCTCAAATCGGTTGCGTTCCCGACGATGCGTCCTGGTTTAGGCGGGGGAGGAATCTCTCAGGCAGGGTTCCCGATGCTGCAGGGCATGCAGCAACCAAATAAAGGATTTTTTTTTTCACTGTACTGGTACTCTTTCTCCATCACACACAATTTTTTACCTTTCGTACATTCAGCAAAAAAATAATAATTAAAATTAAAATTTTCGTATTTCACTAGTAGGAATTTCATGTTATCTGGACGCACGTACACTCGAAGAAATTATTCGCGCATTTAATATATGAGTGTATACGTAGAGCGAGAAAGCGCGAATGGTAAAATTATTTCTCACAAATTCCTGTTATCATTCCTACATTTACCTGTAACTGTTATTTTATTGCTGAAGTGTTTATAGCAATGTTCGGTACAGTTGTCAGTCTTCATTCTTAGTTTTACGTTTGCCCGTATAATATTTTTTCAGATACACCAGTGTGCAAAAGGTCACTTGTAGCTATGCCGAAGGACTACGTTTTGAAATATCATTCATAAGATTTTAAAGTGCTTGTTTCTAATTTTAATAGATATTTCAGGGACAGCGTTAATTTGTTTAATTTGAACAACATACGAATTTTAAACGCCTGCACACACTTGAATCACTGGAAAGGCGGGAGCCTTAAAGAAAAATCACGTGAGTATTCATGACCGAATTATTACGAAAGTTTAATGTTTTAAAACGAGTTAAGTACGTTCCAATATTTTGTGCATCACCCTGGCTCCCTTCTTGCCCAATAAATGCTCACCCCCTCCTCCCACTATCTTCTCTTACTCCTTCTAGTTCTCTCCTCATTATTCAGGCACCGGCAAAGTACTAAATGTTTGTCCCTCCTAAATGCCAAGCAGCCGACTCCGCGTAACGCAAGTCTCATTCCAGCCACGCCACTAGAAAAAAACAAACTTCTAGGTTTTTCGTTTTGAAAGAGAAGCACTCCTTCATTTCTGCACGGGTTCGCCGCTTTGCTTTACAACGCGCACGGGTAAAACAGCGAAGACCTCCCAACCCCTTTCGTGTCCTAGTTATACAACTGTCCCTTCCCCATCCTTTTTCTTTTCCTCCCTCTCATTCTCCCTACTCCTAAGTATTAAAGGCCACGTATTTATAGAGACTATTTTTTTCCTTGAGCGTTCCGGGGCAGGTCTCGGAAAGCAATACCCAGTATTTAGGCAGTATGTAATTCCCGCAGCTGATTGCACTCGCCGGCAGAACTAGCACGCCTTATTAAGAGCCGCCGTGGCGGTAATGATCGTCTCCGCGCGCATGCGCAGGGCGACCATCCGCACTCACCTATAATTTACCGCAATAACAATTTCGATTATTCCCGGGTCGTCCTCCGCCTCTCTCCCACACGTCCCTACCCCCTTCCTTTTCCCGCCAGGCCCTCACCCCCATCCCTGCCGACGGCTTATTGGTTTATCCACCAACCAGTTATTTACGCCGTCTCCCAAACCACCCTCGGGGCCTGGAATGATCCAATTTAAATTTTCAGGCTGCTCATTGTCGCAACCCCCCCCTCCCTTCCCGCGGTTTATCCCACCACTGTTGCAGGAATCGTGAGTGGTCAGCGCCCCTGAACCCCCTCCCCCGCCATCTCCCCTCAATGATGGCCATGGCTCTAGCAGGTGGCGAGCCGTATCTTTGTGCGGCTTTTTATTACTTGCACCCCTCATCTATTCCTTTCTGCGTTCCTCTCTGCGTGTACTTGCCTATCGGCCAGGTCGTCCTTGAGACAAGCTTGTCTTTTAGTTTCGTCGTTTCTCCAAATTCCTTCATATCGCGTTTCACCTGGCTCACTGTCTTTGTGTGTGTCATAATTATTTTGAACTCTTCCTTGTTTAATGACAAATTATGAAGCTCTTTATTACAGCATGTATTTCACTCTGTTGCACATTTTTCTCATGTTGGTGTCAATTAAGTTGGTTCAGCTGAATGTAATCAGTATAGGTTTTCCTCGTTTACCCGACAGCAGTGACAAATTGTGTACAGTTCGGTATATATATTCTCTATTACCCTGCGTTGATGCTCTATTTTGTAGTTATAACCGGCTCTCACACAGGAAAATCTTAAACGACCCAAATATTTTTTTTTCTGTTGCCACAAAATTATTGTAAATAACCGTACAAATATTTTACCCTGGTACCCAAGTAACATTGGCTGAGTTTTCACCTGCTGTCCAATTATTCTTTCACATTTCCATCTATAAAGAAAAATAACTTTATTTGCGACGGTTCGTACGGGGATTGGTATATTGATATCCTCAAGTTTGCCAATTATTTCCTTGCTGTTAAATAATAAATAAACTTTTCGGCACCACCTTTTTTTGTAGACTACTCTAGATGTATCCTTATTTGAAACAGATTGTGTGGCGGGTTATATTATTATATTGTGATTGGATACGCAGTTTATCCCACACGTCATTTTCGATCACTGACAGTGAGGTTTAACACCGCATTTTAAAGATCAGGCAAGTGTGCTCTGACAACGAAAAACTTTGCTGCAATTGACGATTTTAAGAAACTGCTGCGTGCATGGTAAATAGTTGGACTTCGTATAATGTGTGACAACAAAATGTAAACTAAATCTTTAATTACCTACGTACATGACCATTTGTATCAATTAGCCACACTTCCACAACTTCTCGTACAAAGTCCTTCCATCTTTGAATTCTTGTTTTGCGGATTCGTGCCTTGATGTCACGTCTGAAAAGAAACAATTTGACAAAACTTTTTATTCAGAATTGGTAATGCAATTCGTGATTTTCCAATTGTAATTTTTTGCAGTTACTGGAAATTTAGTTTTGAGTTATTGACCACATTTGATTTCTTATTGGTATCTGCTGCACTTTCGTATATTTATGCACTGAATAAGGTGAAATCTGGTTACTATTTTCGTCCTTACAAGTGTTTACAGTTCATAATCTCTTGTTTAGAACTATTATATTTTCAGTCTAGTTTTGGTCTTTTTAATATTAGTTACCGCCTGGCGTGTAAATACTTGTTGAGTTGTATACTGAACTATGCAGTGTAAAACAGTGATATATTTGTGTTATATGCAGGTCTAGCACAGGAGGGTGAGAAGTCACCAGACCCCTATGCAATAGCAATTGTATGCATCACAGTTTAGCAGCAATTCAGTCATGTGGCCGTGGCGAATGCAAACAGACACTTCGCCGAAGATAATTAATTGCTAGCACTTGATGCACGAAAGTCTGCACACGGAGCAACGTTCTATATCGTGGTAATGTTATGGAAACATTTTAGTTATTGTCTGCGACGGAGCCACATATAAGCCCACTCCGAGCGGCGGACTACTGTCGTTGCACGTGCAGCAAACCGCGGTGAGCGTCGGGCAGGTGAGCTTCTCGTTGCCTTCGACGGAGCAGCGGGTTGCCGATTAGGCTTACTGGCATCATTGCTGAGTGAGAGTGGACAACGATCGACAGGCACACAGTTGCTTGTTAAAAAGTATTGATCCTGTCGCGTTTTTTTTTTTTCGACGTTGTCAGGAGACATTCTACTTCAGTTACGCACAGATCTCGGCTAGAGCCTAATCGCGGTTGTCGGCGTCCGTAGAAAAGGATTGCAACCGCGGCCTGCTGGCGCGTAACAACCGAACGAACTCTTTCAGAGCGGGGAAGAGAATTTTTTTTTTCGAATTAGAATTCGTGGCGTTCATTGTGTGCTGCGTCCGCGATACGCCGTCGTGATGGTCTTTTTATCTGTGTTTACGCTTCGCGTGAACTTGTCACTTCACTTTTTTTTAAAAGCTCCTCCCTTCCTTTGGTCGTCCCCGGAGCGCGTCTGGTTGGGTGGAGGGGCCCCCAGATGGTGGATGTGTGTATCCAGGTGCGAAAACCCTCTTTTGTGGACGACGTCTTGTCTGCGGGGTGACAGGCCGTCAGCCGTCAATGGGACCGACGACGCAGGGGAGGACTAGAGATGCTCCGCTCGCAGAGATACAGTTTTCAAGCCGCCGTGGCCTGCTTCGTGCGGTATGTCAATGGGAGGATTCCAACTCCCCGACCAGGACACCATTGTCACAGGCTTCGTTCCCAGCCGTGTGGAGATCAAGAACCGTGCCGCCAGAAACTCTCGTCATTGCCACCCAAAATCTGGCCGTGTTCGAATTCACCAACTAAGGGCTCCTACCTGTCTTCGTGTCCTTGAAGGGTGCATTCCGGATGTGACGTCACATTGTCGTTGTCCGAATTCACAGCAAAAAATCATTATGCACCCTAGAATATCCCCTTCAGCCAAGGGCACGAGTGACTTGCCCTTCTCGAGCCCTAGATAGTTTTCCGATGCGCAACTCTTTGAAATATGTAATTTGTCTGTGTTGGTTTTGTGTTCACAACCCTGCAAGGCCGCGAAAAACACTTGCAGACGTCAGAAAGACAAATGGAACGGGCATAGAGCGAAACTCGTCAGAATAAAACTCGAGGTGAAAACGAACACCACAGACACACGAATTCACTAATAAATATTTTTCATTAAGGAAACAAGGGCTCGTGAAACGGAAAAGGATCAAGGGTAAGTTATTAAGGGCACATCGCACTGAAATATAACACAGCCTCTGCCTCGTGACACTCTTTTACATTCGGTTCCTAAGAATTTTCCGGCAGACGATTGCCCAAACACGAGTGTTTACACTGTAAAAAAAATGCTAGTAAACTTCCTAAACTGCAACGGATGTTTTTAACCTATACAGTGTATGAAAATAGTACTACGTGTCAGGCTGAACATATGGGGAACTGTAGGAACGTTACCATGCATGTATGGGAAAATATTTTACCATTCCCGTTTTGTCACTTTACGCATACACTGATATGGTAAATTTACAAATAATTTCTTGGAGTGTACCAGAGCTCACCCCGCCATCCCAAAGGGAAGGTGAGCTACTTCAGCATCTTCGCGACGTGTTTATCCTGTCCCCTCGTCATCCTCTCCCTTTCCACCGCAGACAGTGGCTTTTGTCTCGAGCATCCTTGCTTGGCGGAAACTTGATCCGGGGATCGGCAACAGAATGGCACGCCGCCGCCAACCTTTTCAAACAGCACTCCTCCCTTCCTGCGAGCCTGTCCTCGCGACTCGTCAGTGTTTGTCAGCAGCTTTCCGTCTTTCCAGCTGCGCCCACCTTAACCGCCGCGCATTTTCAGCACTTTTTAGTTATATATGTGTATGCATATATACACACACACACACACGTGTAGTCCATTCGGGTTTTTCCAACTTTTGTGAAGCCCTACTCAGAGGCGCGTATGTACCCGGGGTTTGGGGAGGGGGGGGGGAGGCTGAATTCCATGGCCGGGCAAAGCATAGGTTTTGCCCCCTTTCTTCCCTCCTTAACATGAGCTCACACTGACTGAAATATAAGATGCAAGTATCACACTTAAGGAGTTTTGTATGTGATGCAGTGCAGTGTCTTTAATGCGAAGTGCATTATCTTTTTCATAAAGTAAATAAGGAATTTTCGATAAGTAGACGGGCACAGTAAATACCTTTTCCGGGTTTCTTCTATAAAATTTATGTTTCGCGATGCTGGGAAGTATTATCGTAGTGTGTAAGGCGAGTAAATGTTTCAGCTTTGCGCAGTAGTGTATGCTCCCTTCTTCCTTGTCTACCTGGCCTTACGACGTCACCGCCTCTTCCCACCCGCATTCCTTGCAGGGAATTTTCTATCATCCCATCTGTTGTGAACAGATGTGCGCCATAGTACAAACCAAGATACTTTGTGAGTCGGACTATATAACGGAATGAGATATTTGTTTATCGGTAGCGTCGCGAGTGGCTAAGTATAAGTGCATTATGTGATAGCAAAATTTTAGTATTCAAGCAAAGAAATTATAACATTATTTAATTTTCACCGCGTGCCATTATGACTCAGAGAAGTATCAACAACTATTTCTTCAAAATTCCAGTATAACTGTTTCGGGTGCAAAACATTCTGCTCTGTTGGTGATTAGAAAATTGGAAGAGTTGAGAACAGAAACAGATTTCAGCAGAATCTACGAGCAGACAAATCAAACTGACGAAGAGCTTGAGTTGGATGTTCCAGTGGAGCCCAGACAGAAAAAGTTGTCACAACGCTACGGTAATGCATCCAGGACAGAGCCATCATCCAAAATGCAGGCGAGAGACAGTCTTAGACTAGAATACTACCAAATCTTAGATCTCCTTCAGAACAAGCTGTCGGCAAGATTTGAGAGCAGAGTGGCCTGGAATAACTACGTGAACTCGAAAGGCTCAACATGGATTCACTTCAGGGAAAGGTAGGTACACAAGTTGAATTAAGCACTAGACTCGGTGTCTTTGCCGAAGACTTCAATTTAAACAGTCTCCTTACACAGTTGCAGCTTCTGAAGAATCTTCCTGGAAAAGTCCCAGACACATGTGCATCATTTGCTGAAAAGTTTGGTAAAGAGAATGACACGACACATGCTTTGCTCTACCAAGTAACCCGACTCATGGTACTCATAATGACTGTACTTGCTTCATCCGCATCCGCAGAGCGTTCCTTCAGTGCACTTCGTCGTTTGACGTCATACTTGCGCTCTTCAATGACCCAAAGACGTCTCATTCATTTGACTTTACTGCATATCCATAACGAGAGAACTGCTTCAATAGACATTAAGTCGGTTATGAAAGAATTCGTCTGCCGTAAGGACGAGAGAGAGAGTGTTTTTTGGATAAGTTTAAGTTGTATTGCTACTCACCAAAACCAGAAGCATTGTTTGTGACTGTCCCGAAAAGTTTGTGTTGTGTTTTTCGAAAACTACTCTGCATAATTATTTAGGTTTAGTAGTTTAAGTGCGTGTCATGTAATCATTAAATATACAGTTTCCAGAAGCTCTGTAGCTGTCAACGAAATAATTAGAATGTTTTGAAGTAATATTTATGTGTTGAAAATATTAATGGATTGTAAATTAAATTAGTAGGGACATTAAAATAAGGGCTATGATAGTAATGCACTGCAAAACAACAAAATACTGGACAAGGTTGTTTACTTATTATTTTCTGGTAGGAAACAAAAAATAGATTATTATATTAATCCTGTGTATGTAATTACACCTAACCAACCGCAGATAAGTTGTGTTTTAGCTTCTCTGACCTAAACTATCACTCAGCAGTAAGGAGTCAGCATTCTTACTCGACAGCAAAATGACGGCTGGAATCTCGCCATTCCTTCAGAAAAAAGTATTTGTGTAATTTGTGTGATATCTTAAGCAAATTAAATTCTTGTACTGATTTTGTCATGTAATATGTCAACGTTTTTTTAATCCATGCAGAATAATTTATAATGATTATTGTTTTGTTTCCCCCCAACACGCCAGGTCCGTCATAAAATGTAGAATTAAATTTGATAAATAAA
Organism: Clitarchus hookeri; assembly: GCA_002778355.1. Taxonomy (NCBI): domain Eukaryota; kingdom Metazoa; phylum Arthropoda; class Insecta; order Phasmatodea; family Phasmatidae; genus Clitarchus; species Clitarchus hookeri. The sequence goes on along the minus strand of NQII01001129.1, from coordinate 244,691 downwards.
CGTGTTTTGGTTAAGGCGCTATCATACGTGGAAATTAGTGTTTAAATTGCAATATGTTCTGTTTATCCTGATTGATACAACAATAATACTGACTTTGAGTGGACAAAACTTCCGGTTTGATAAAGACATATTTGTAAAATTGTTCACTAAAACAAATTTTATCTTAAAAAATATTACAAATCCTACCAGCAGTATATTCAATGATTAGGTACGAAAAATGCCTAACTATTACTCATTTTGCACCTTGGAATTCATATTTTTTTCGGAGGAAAACCCCCGGACCCTCGCATTATTAAAGAAATCGGTAATCACTGCTTTGCNAATATTTGCTTCCTACGCGCTTGCCTTCTCAAGTTCTACTTTCAGGCTATTCCTCGCGCCTCGCGCAAAGAAAGTTTAACCAAGTATAAAACAATTACACCAAGGGGACAACGCGCCGCGTTCATGCGCACTCAGTTGAAAAATCTAACTATTTCTTTCAAAGCATTACCAACACGCCTATTTTCTCCCCGTTTTATAAATATTAATAATAAATTAAATTATATAATATATAGGTGGTATTTAAGTAAACGCTCATTTAACCCAGACATAAAATACTTTTTATCAACAGAAATATAAACGCTTGCGATAAATGGCATATTTCTCAAATGATTGATTCGAAAAGTGTAGAGAAATAGCTAATATACTGTTTAACGACATTGCTTTCCTGGTTCCCGAGTTTACACGCCAAATCGTGCAGGCTGTTCGCAGTTAATTAAGTACTTCTGATATCAACCTTTGAAAAAATTACTACCTGTAGCTGCAGACATTTTAACGTAAGCTCATACTAAAGATACTCGTGGTAAAGTTGGCAGTGTATTAGTAAAAGTAGTTCCACGTATTATCACCAATTAAAAAGTGTAGGGTTTTAATTCGTGGACACTGAGTTAATTTAGTTTATTTTCTGTATTTTGATGAACTTAAGAGCAAGGATGTTTATATTATTAACAATTTAATATCTACACTTTACTGAAGCATGACTAAAGAGACACGGTCCACGTCAATGTTTATTTTAATATGGCGGAAGGATACAAAACGAGAAACGAGAATTTTATGTTAAGCACGGCTTTTAAATGAAAAGTATACGCTTCTCTTCATTGTCCTCGCTTTACGACGGTATATCATAATCGAAGGAAGTGGGTTCTTAAAAGTAATCTAACCTGGCATCCGAAAAATAAACGGACGGACACACACACACACACACACTCGCACGCGCACACACACGCGCACGCGCACACACACGCGCACGCGCACACACGCACGCACACGCACACGCGCACACACGCACACAAACGCGCACACGCACACAAACGCACACACGCGCACATACGCGCGCACACGCGCACACACGCGCACATAGTTCAGTCGAGATTGCAAACCGGCACAGCGTGTTAAAGTAACGCTGTAGAGTCCTCGACCGAGGAAATCACCAGCATTCTCTGAATGACCAAATTCCCATTTGCAGCTCGAGGTTCATGAATACTTCGTCCGCTGTGAAGTTAAAGAACTACGAGTTGAGCTTTGTCACCCCACGCGGCCGCGTGCTGTTGTGGTACAGTGTCGCGGGCTGCTGTGTTTAGAAACGAATAAACCACAAGCTTAGGGTTTTTTTGTGGCTTGGGTCTGCGCGGCAGGCGTTGGCTTGTTACCAAGCGGGGATCAGCTACAGACGTGGACACGGATTTAAAACATGTACCGACTCAACCTTAGAGGTCCGGACAGAGCGAGTACTGGGTAGGGAGATATATGAATGTAGTCAATTCGCGGTTTCTTCTCTCTTGTTGAATCAAACTTTTGAAAAATCAACCCATGTATGTCTTGTTTGGTTGTTTCATGAATATCCCATATATCACAAACGTTTTACACTTCTGTTAACATAAAAGTGCCTTATTTTATGTTAAATTGAACTTTTACTTATAATTTATCTATAATTTATAATATTTCATTAGTAATTAATATCAATAAAACAGGAAAAAAATAGACGTTCGTAATGCCTAGTAAGAAATAGTTTTTATACAAAGCATTATTACTTTTGAGTGCATACGAGTGCGGTGCGTAGTCCCTGTAGCGTAATTTCGTTGACTTGGTTAAACTTTGTTTGTATGAGGAGGAAGGATATCCTGAAAGTATAACTTTGTAAGGGCTTCAGAAAAGTTGGCAGTAACCTTGAATGGACTATACCAGAGAACGTTCTATAGCCTGACCTAGAAGGGAATAAAGACGAACGACCCCACGATTTAACCCGTTATCTCACTGTGTTTACGATCATGGACGTGTTGCACACGAATAATATTTATGTCCAGTACTGCACATAGCGAGGAATCTGTGCCCAAAGCTTTGAGAGTCTTCACAACGGGTAATCTGATATGTGGAAGTTACCACACATCTCGTTTATGAATGGCTGATGGTAACGTCTTNGAGTCTTCACAACGGGTAATCTGATATGTGGAAGTTACCACACATCTCGTTTATGAATGGCTGATGGTAACGTCTTTGAGCACGTAACACGTTGTTCACTGGTAGCGAATCGTACACTAGACACAAGTGCAGTGCACATCGAATTATCACACGATGGCAACACTTCGGCTCACAAGTTAATGCGTGGCCGGACGGGTTAAAGATTAGTGTCACACCACTGACTTAGTCATGCGTGTCAGTATTAAAAACCAAGATTTTTTTGTTCCGGTCCAAGTTTTACCATTTGGGGAAGAAGCGTTCCTACCTACCGTGTGACTTTCGTTGCAGCGCCTTTCAAATATGCATTTTAGAGGGAAACAACACGTTCACAGTGAAAAAAAAAAATACTGCTCAGGAGTAGAGATATCGAGCATCTATCTTGAAGACATGCAACATATTCGCGAACGTCNGAGTCTTCACAACGGGTAATCTGATATGTGGAAGTTACCACACATCTCGTTTATGAATGGCTGATGGTAACGTCTTCGAGCACGTAACACGTTGTTCACTGGTAGCGAATCGTACACTAGACACAAGTGCAGTGCACATCGAATTATCACACGATGGCAACACTTCGGCTCACAAGTTAATGCGTGGCCGGACGGGTTAAAGATTAGTGTCACACCACTGACTTAGTCATGCGTGTCAGCTGGAGATTGTAAATTCTAGGCTATATTAAAAACCAAGATTTTTTTGTTCCGGTCCAAGTTTTACCATTTGGGGAAGAAGCGTTCCTACCTACCGTGTGACTTTCGTTGCAGCGCCTTTCAAATATGCATTTTAGAGGGAAACAACACGTTCACAGTGAAAAAAAAAAAATACTGCTCAGGAGTAGAGATATCGAGCATCTATCTTGAAGACATGCAACATATTCGCGAACGTCNGAAAAAAAAAAATACTGCTCAGGAGTAGAGATATCGAGCATCTATCTTGAAGACATGCAACATATTCGCGAACGTCATTTTCAGGTAGCTTGAAAGTTTGCAATACATGTACAGGAGAGTTAAATTAATTTCGCTACAAAGTTTCCATTCGTTAAGGGTGCTCCCTACGAAGTCTATGAAGTCACAGAATTCAAATGAGGAATCAATGTTAGAAAAAATATTTCTCAATGCATTAATTTTAAACATAGCCATTTCAAACAAAAGTGGTTTTTCTTAAAGAATAATGGCACGCCTTGCTAATTTTTATGTTTTTTTCTCTAAAATTTTACATTTAAATTTACGTTTTACAAGATCTTGACGTCGCCGTATTCTCTGGGAAAGTTGCGTACATTTTTTTTTAAACAGTTATTTTTTAAATGGATTCATTGAGGTGAAATTTCTGTTACATTGATTCCTCATTTAAACTCCGTGGCTGCAGACTTGATAGGCAGAGTCCTTATGAGAACGTCATGGTACATACATTAATGCTGAATCGGTTAGTTGGAGTTTGCATGTTTCTGGATGTCAGTATATAAAGATCCATAAAAGTCAATTCTAACTAACAGTGCCAGCCTACTTGGCGAGGAAATATTTAAACGGAACGATATATATTCCTTTTAGCGCGATATCTGACGCCGCCCTAAAATGTACAGATTTACGGCGTAAGAAAAAGCTGGCAAAATATTTGTTCATGAAACTAGCGAAAAATATTATCTACGCTGTCAAAGAAATTGTAATTTTTACAGAGAAATTGTAACAGTACAAAGATTTCTCTTATAAATCTACAAAGGCCGCGTTTGTNAAGAAATTGTAATTTTTACAGAGAAATTGTAACAGTACAAAGATTTCTCTTATAAATCTACAAAGGCCGCGTTTGTAATATACCTCATGAAATGTTTGTATTACAATAATAATATTACAAATATATTTTTTTTGCAGATTTTGCAAGATAACTGTTTGTAGTTTTACAAAGGATTTTCTTGGCAACTGGGTTTCCAAGAATTTTTCTTGTAAAAGTGCAAACAAAATTTTAGTGTGTATGATTCCCGTTCCTAGTTTTTTTTCCATACTCGCTTCCATAAACATGTTGATTTTTATCAAAGTGTTTAGTGTTTATTTATGTACTAGACCGTCTTAAAGCAGTGTGATCACCAAATAAGTTTCGTTGTTACATGCTACGTGAAGATAAAGACTGTGCATGCCGGTTCGATGTCGGATGATTACACATGACAGGGAATTTAGTTGATACACTGCGTTGAGACGATAGAGCATTTAAATTGTGTTCTGTGTTGAGGCATAATATGGCATTTGTATGCTGTGCCAGTTGTCACCCCAAGTTATGTTATCCAGGAGTACTTATATTCTTTAAACACGTATAATAATAGCTTAAGGAAGACGGATGCCTGGGGGAGATAGATCCCGCCACTTTTTATTCATCGATTTCTCTCCAAAACCTGGCAGTATATTGTTCACACTTTTCGAATAAAACCATTGAAATATCACCACAGGTATTACATGTTTAGCTGTTTTCCGAAATATGTCATGTATCTGAAGCGTTTTATACTTAAGTGTCTTATTTTTGGTTAACTAGTTTTACTTATATTTTATCTATACATCATTATATGTCGTTTATAATAAATGTGATTTTAAGCATATAAAATATAGGTGTGTTGGCAATACCTTGTAAGAAATAGTCCCCCATGTTCTTATGCAAAATATTATTAAACAGAGAGCGCACAAATACGGTGTTTTGTCCCATTGGTGTAATTTTATAAACTTGGTTAAGCTTTGCTTGCATGAGACCGAGGAATAGCCTGATAGTAGAACTTTAGCAAGGCTTCATAAATGCTGCAAGTATGAATGCATAGGCAATGCACGTTTTGTTCTACTTTTTTTTAAATCTATGCTCCGTCGTGCCAAAAATTGCGTCATACACTTATTTTATAGAACGTGTGGAACATTGGCAAAGTAAACATGTAAGGTATCGATGCCCCTGAACGGAAATCAGTTGGGGAAGAAGACCTTCCACATGACGTAGCACGGGATGGCACAGTCAGCTTGCGGCTCTGACGTCACCGCCAGCGGGGCGTGACCCGCGAATGCGCGTTGCGCTGTACGTAGTTGTTCCGGAGCGAACACGAGTCGCCCGCTAATTCTTCCTCCGTCCTTAACCGTGGTTGTAATTTCTCACTGTTCCAGCCCTCCCTCCTAGGGTCTTCCCCTTCTTGTAGAACACCCGTCCACTCACGACTTGGCAGGCCGCCGGTTCGTGTTCGCAGCCACGCTGCTCTCTTTCTTTCTTGCTTTCCTCCTCTCCCACCCCCCTCTCTTTTTCTCCTGCACAGTGCTGTTTCGCTTGAGATAATTACCACGCTTCTCTCTTCCTCCCGCGCGGGGGGCACGATGCAAAGATGCAGCGAATAATTAACGAACGGAAACGAGTAGGTAGGTGCATACGAACTGCGTGTCGAATTGTGCTGTTTAGGGTTTTTACGCCAGGAACGGAATAGATGTGCTTGAATTACGAGTCGGAAGGCGAGTGCGTTTCGTACTATCTTCGTATCTTCATTCCCCGTGCAGCATAGGTGTGACGCCTTGTGAATCATCGGCCGATGAGGGTCGCCGTTTGTAGAAACGTCCTTTATAATCTCTACTTCAAGTCGCAAGGTATCCTACAGGTTTCGATGTGTCCAACTGGCTTGTTTGTAGTAGGGGCTCAACAGGGGCGGATTTAATCANTCATAGGTGTCGGTAGGTTAGCCATCGATACGAAACTGAAAGAGACAGAAAGCATGTCTCAACTATAATAAGACAAAAATGAAAGCGACATCGGCCAAATAGGCCTAGCACTAACATAACACAAAAAAATTTTATAACTGCGTGAAAATGATTTTTATCGCTAGGCCTGCATTCCTTATCTTTGGTATTATTAGTTGTGCTTGCCTGAACGAGATCACCACAGCAACTTTTCTGGTTTTCCTTGCACGTGCTTGAATCTGGAATTGGAAACAATGGCGATGTAGTATTCTCTTCTACTTATTGCGAAGTTTTATTTTCTAGTGTATCTGTCTTGCCAGCATTGAAAAATGAATGTAACGTAGCGTGCCCGTGTTCCTGAATCTGTCGTTTTTTTCAACTCGCCATATTACTTTTAAAACTGCACTACTACAACATAAAGAGAACTGGTAAACGCTACGCAAAGCAAAAAAATAACTTGTTAATGGCATTTACGCATCACAATGGATAGATAGGTAGCGGGGCGAGGTCATTAGAGACGATATATCGTCTTTGCGTAGTACGAAATTAGGTGTACACGACTATTTTAAGGCTTGCAGCAAAGTATCTAAACAAACAAAATTGAAAGAATAAAAAAAAAAAAAAATTGTAACATGCTCGGCGAGGTGAAAATAAAGAGAAACATGCTTATTGTAGTATTTGCAAACTACTTGCGCGCATTCCCTTATTTGCTACACGTGTAACTTTTCTGCATCGCAATTCTCCCGTCATGGGTTCGATTCCTGAAGGGGTCGCTCGCGAGTTTCGCATGTGGAGTATGTGGCGGACGTTGCCGTTGGACGGTAGGTTTTCTAGTGGTTCTCTTTTTTCCCCCACCATTGCATTCCGTTACTGCCGCATATCCACCTCACGTCACCTCAATGAGCGCTGAAGACCTCATATGTTAAGCGCCACGGAGATCTCTCACTCGCTAAATTGTGGTTGAAAGAAATGACAGTCATGTATACATTTTTATTACAAAATCGATGGGAAATGGTTTTAGTATGCCAGGGCAATAGTGGGAAGGGGGCACCATTACTTGCCCCCAGGTCATGAGAAACCGGATGGAAGAAAAAAAAAGGGGGTGGGGGGCACTGAACCTTACGGTGCGAGGTAGTCCCGGTTTCGAATCTCATGCAAAGTATGGATGTGTTTTATTTCTAGTTTAAGTTTAAGTTAACTAGTATGCACGATAGCGCACAGTAGTCACGTGAATAGACTAAACATCAATATATAAATTTTAGCGGGACTGTTTGAGTATATGAAGGTTCTTCCTAAGAATACTATATCCCTCAGAATATTCGTTTTGTATATATTTTTACTACAGGATCTGTTTCAGGTGGTGTATTGAAATATTTCGCACGACAGAGCATACATAAAAGATTCGTAAACTTTTTTAAATTATCAAAACAGCACTGCCCTCATTAGTTTCTAGATTTCTAAACGTAAAATTTATAAGAGTGATTACTTCGTGCGGGAGACTGTAAACTGGTTACAATACCAACAACAGGCAAACAATACCGACTTCAGAACGTGCTGAGACATGCCATATGATCTGTCCTTCCATATACCAGTATACAACAATATAAAATATATACTGTCTGGATCTCACTTAAGAAGCCTGCCTTCCTGGAACTGTATTGCTTGTTTGAAAGCAAGGAACGGTAAAGCAGACATTGTCATGCACATTAAGGTATAAATAGAGATGATTTTCTTAAATTATTGGCAACCGACTATACCTTCATCAGTGTTGTAAATGCGGATTCAGTCAAAATCAGTACATAAACCACTAGACTCGTCAGAAATAAAAATTTTCTACTGAATATGAAGTAAAAATGTTTCTATTTTATATCATCATAAAATATTCTGCAACATTATACTTTATTTAAGGTCTAACTAATTAGTTAATATAGTCTATGCATTTTTCTTATCACAATTTAAGCGTATTTATATTTTGTATGCATCATAAATAATATTATGCAAAAAATACCCCATCATCAAGCTTTACTTCGCTTGTACCTACATAACATATTTATAATAATAAATTTTATAAATCTATCAAATAACTTTGCGATAATATTTATGAATATGCGTAACTGTAAATGTAATTAAGTTGTAATTTTTAAAATGGGTACTTTTTTATGATGTTCTGTAAAGCGATCTTTTTAAAGCATCTAGAAGAGAAAAACACGACATTTGTGACGAGAGAAGTATTTCTATTAAATACAAATTAATTAAACTTTAATAAGAACGTATATTGTAGCCAAGTATTTTATGGTGTGTAAAATATATACCACGTTATCTCATTCCAAATTTAATGGCGTATTTTTGACAATGTTGGTGATTTCAAATGTGGTTTTTAATAAGTTCTGCAGTTACTGTCTTAATGAATTTTTCGTTTCATTAATGTTAGAAAATCTATTTTGTTTGTACCTTAAGGTTTTGCATTCTCTCTAAGTGCAAGGCACTGAATTAGTGGAAAGTCTGTAGAAGAGTTCATAGCAGCTTACTTTAAATGTTGATAAAAATTAATTTCTTATATTTTAAAGAGATGTCAGTATAAAAATGCTGTTTTTATTTGCCTTTAAAACCTCATAATAACGCGTATAATATGCAATATGTCTTATGTATTTAGAAATAGTCTGAAGCGTGGGTTCTTTCTGTTAGAAAATAACTTGCAAATGCGTTCTATTTTTTTCCTTTTTTTTTTCCTTTTTTTTTTCCCAAACTTTCCATCTCAGACATACTGCAACGTAACCCACGCGTCAGGTGACATCTTTTCCGCGGGAAACTTCGGATAGAACCAGCTGCCAGATATTACGGCTACCCTTTCATACAATTATCTAACCCCGACGATCGATTTGCTCGTTAGAATAACTACGAACATCCATCAGTGATTCCTCTGTCTTCCTTCAGGACGGGCGTTTTTTTTTGTCTTATCAATGAAATTCCTTTATGCAGCCAGACCGCTCGTGGGACACAAAAGTTAACCTAAACTTGCGTCTAGAAACGGCAAATAGTTGTCCAGTAGCCAANGCGTCTAGAAACGGCAAATAGTTGTCCAGTAGCCAATTCTCAGTGATCTTGGCTTCTGAGGTAACGTGGGCGACGTCTGGCTGGAAGCATCTCGTGTGTACGAAGCCTAGAAGCGTTGGAGCGCTAAGGGTGACCTAGGTACTCGCGACGAATGTCTAGTAGCCTTTACGCGCAAAGCACTGAACTGGCGTGTAGTCTTTTCCTTATCGACTCGCCTCATAAAACTTTTATTGGCGACCCTATTATTTTATAATGTAGTAATTAAGATGAAGTCGATTCAGCGGACTTCTATTACGTAATACCCGTTACTGACGTACCGAGTGAGTAGACACGCCTCGTTGGATGTGTTGTATACAGCACCGCGTTCTGAGGAGGATATTGGTGTCGAGAATTTATCTGAACCTTCCTGGGCAGTATGCTATAGACTCATTCGACATCTACAAACTAAAAAATCTATAGAGGTTTCAAACGAGTGAACCGCTCGCCAGTTTTTCGCCATGTGTTTAGCATAACTTGATTGGCCTTCGGGAGGTTTAGAGTATTCCCAGCCTACTGGTTAATATTTTTTAATGGCTCTTGAACCCCGTTGCTTTTTCATTTCCTTAATACGCGTCTTGCCAATCAACTTTCTACCCGATTCAATGCTGGTCTGTGATTAACCAAAAATAAGTAACGACATTTTGAAAATAAAGTACCTCGTAGCCGACTGTAGTCAGAGGACCCCCCTCTTTTGCAATTCATGAGTTCCCAACAGCAGCGTATAACTTGTTCCTACTTTTTTGAGCATTTGAAGGATTCCGGAATTCCACCTTTGGTATAACCATTCGATTGCGGTTTTCCACCTGACGAGGTGGCTAGGTACGCCGATCTGCAGCAAAACGGACTTCACCCTCGCACCCGCCTTGAGAAAAGTTTTCTTAGGAAATCACCTCTTTCCGACCTCTCAACCCCGTTCCATTTGTACATAAATTTCGACGAGTCAAAAACCCGCGGTCTGCCAGCGAAGTGCTTTCGCCTCGCGATATCTCAATCTCGGAACCCTCGCGGTACTGCACCAACCCCTGCCACCCCCCTTTTTTTTCCGAGATCCTTTCTTTATGCCCCTCCCCGTCCTTTGTCTTGGCTCCCCAAGGGCAGTCGCGGGCTGATTGGTTTTCGGGGCCGCGCGAAAAATATTCATTCGCCGCGCTGTCGGCTTCGCTGTGGCGCTTNTCCGTGTCGCGGTGCACTTTATTATTTATTTATTTATTCCCCGACTCGATATTTCAGCGTGAGCGCGCGGGTGACGTTTCAATCGGCGCGGGGTCGTTTGAGAGTACGTCGGGATGGGAACAGCGACCCGCCCGCGCGCATGCGCGTCGGGCCACAGAACAGGCGAGAGTTACAGAAGCCGAACTGTTGAATGTCCCAGCGGAATGACCACGTATCCTGTAGCTGGCATTTCCAACACTGACGGACGGAATTGAAATATATAGTCCAAGTAGTGGTAGTAGTAGTTCAGTGCTACTATATACGATTTAATATAATAACCAGTAGATTAGGATGTCAAGAAATAGACTCCCAAGTTGCTGTGGAATTCAGGGTGGAATGCAGAAAATCCACGCTACACTTACCTTTCAGGCAACTTGGTGGAGATAGTTTGCAGTATTATATGAAATTGTAATCCACAAAGGGAGTCATGGGGAATTTAAGCATCACAAAAAAAAAAAAAAAAAAAAAAAAAATATATATATATATATATATTAGGAACATCCTATAACATCGCATTACCCAGAAAGGGCACAGATGCCGTGGATGGCAAGAATCAGCCAAAGGCCAGTCACGAAAAAAAAAAACAGTAGAAGTTTATAAAGAAGATCATACGGTGAAGCATTATCCTCCTACACTATATAATTTTCGTTTCATGTATCTATTACAATTAGACCAGACATGATGCGAATCTACCCCATCACTCGAAAATGTGCTAGCCGATTTCTTACATTTCAGTCTGCTTCNTTAGACCAGACATGATGCGAATCTACCCCATCACTCGAAAATGTGCTAGCCGATTTCTTACATTTCAGTCTGCTTCCTGTTTGTTACATTTATGAGTATTTATTTTTCCAATTACACTGACTGGCTAAAAGATTGAAGCACCGTGTGGGCGAAATTTTATATACTTGTGTATTATTTCTGGGTTTGTAAATTATTAGAGTTACAGTGATCGTTAACGTCTAGCAGGGCTACCAGAGTGCATTAGTAATTCCTCCACGATATAGCGATTGTTTTATAAAGCACTGCGGAGTGCTTGTCACCGAACACAGGACATGTCCCGTAGACGTATTAGACAGCACTGCCAGTACCTGACGGAGTTTNGCGGAGTGCTTGTCACCGAACACAGGACATGTCCCGTAGACGTATTAGACAGCACTGCCAGTACCTGACGGAGTTTGTAGGGGCCTCATTGTAGGTCTGCATGAGGCCAGGAGGACTCATAGTGCAATTGCCTGACATATGGGGCGTTCTAATGTCACAGTGGACCACCGTTGAAACCAATGGGTACGTTAGGGCATCCACACACGTCGAGATGGTTCCTGTTGACCAAGACAGACCGCACCAAAAGAGGATCGCCGTATTGTGCGCCAAGGATGACGCAGCCCCTTGTCATCGGCGCCTGCCATTCGGACACCGTCCCTGTGCATACAACGTGCGTGGGATCAGCTCTGACGTCAACTCCGACCCGGTGTCGGTCTGCAGGGTATCGAGGGCCAGTTGCCGCACCTGCGGGTCTATTTGCCCCGGCAGGTTGTATAACGTCTGTACGACTCCCTTCCAAACTGAATCGGCTTATGCGTCTCGGTCCGAGGAGGCACTACACACCCGGATGACATGCGAGCAGTAGTTTGCCCGAAGTACCAGCCCTGTTGTTTGTCATCTGATATTGGAATCATTGTAAAACCACTTACCTTTCATCACGTGCAATTTAATTTCCACTGCTGCTTCTAGATTAGTATCTTTTTTGTGCGTGAATATATTATAATGGAAGAAAAAATCCCAAGTTGCAATTTTCCAAAACTTTTCCTTTCTAAATGTGTACCCCTAGGCTGACCCTAAGTTGTTAAATTCATTTACATGATTCTCTGATGTTTTGAAAGTTTCAAATATATAACCTAAAAATAACCAAGGCCGTGAATATATATATAATATAATTTTATTGCAAATAATTTTTTGTATTACCACCAACGGCTGTTTCTTATTTCCACTTAAAATTTCCGGTAGGCCTATAGACTTTCAACTTTTTAGAACATATACTTAAAATAAAACATTCTGCAAAATAGTGATCTTCAGTTCGTACAGATCTTTTTTTTTTTGTTACGGTTATGTATATTTTATACGAATTCCAGTTGGTTATACTTTTTTTCCCCTATGGGCATATATTTATAGGACAATTCTTCACAATTGAACCAAATTTTGGTTTAAATTTATTGAATTTAACCAAAGCAGGCTCTAGCTACACTTTGGCTTCTCGAGTAAAGTTAATTAATTAGCCTTGTCGTTTTCTTTAATGTACTGTAATACAGTCTGTTATCTTCCCACATTTGCTTTTTCCGAAATACTACCATTACCTGTGGGCAGTTGTGTTCATTATCACTCCAAATTTCATATAAATGGGCGAAATCGAGGAAAATAAACTAGCTACTGTTGTTGTGAAGCTGCAGGATCATTTATGGATGAGAGACACGCATCTTCGTGTCAAGGACGTGTAGAAGGATGCATATTGAATTCAGACTCTGGACATTAAAAAAAAATGCCTCGTCCTTCACAATATATTTCTCAACTATGCCACGCAATAAAGAATCGTAACGAATATTCGGAAACAATAAATATTTAATTAATTTTAAGCTTTCAAAATTTTTATTTAAGGAAGTTTTCATCTTTTTTATTCTTAAGACGTGAAACTTATTCAACTATGACGGAATCATCTACTGGGTTCTTCAATGTCTAGTACTTTAATGGTACACTGAAGAGCCAAAAAAACTGGTACACCTGCCTAATATTGTATAGCCCCCCCCCCCACAGAAGTGCCGAAAGACGACGTGGCATGGACTCGACTAATGTCTGAAAGTATGCAGGAGGCATTGAAATCTGCGCCAATTTGAGAAAGGGTTGCACGTCTTTCACGTTTAATGATTCTCGTCAGTCATCGTTTGTCCCGTTCGTACACAATCTTTTTCAGGCCGCAGTGATGTTGGAGATTTGATGTTTTACCGGATTCCCGATATTCACGGTACAATCGTGAAATGGTCGTACTCGAAAATCCAAATTTTATCGCTACCTCGGAGATGCTATGTCCCATCTCTCGTGCGCCGACTATAACACCGTGTTAAAACTCACTTAAATCTTGATAACCTGCCATTGTAGCAGCAGTAACTGATCTAGCAACTTTGCCAGACGCTTGTTGTCTTATATAGGCGCTGCCGACCGCATCGCGTTACTCTGATTGGTTCCATACCTCTGTTATTTGAATACGCACGCCTATACCAGTTTTTCTGGCTTTTCGGTGTATATTAATTATATTTAACATTGTACTTGTACCTAACGCGAACTAATATATTTGTAAGTTACGCAACGAAAGATAAGAGACAATGAACACTTGTATTGTTTTGAGGTACTCATTACGCAGTTCTCGTGTAAACGTACATAAGTTACAGACTCTTTAAGCGTATTTTGGTAAACAAGAATTAGTTGTGAGGTTTCTTTAACAATTTATATTAGAATACTGACATTAAATATTTACTGCTATTAATCTCAGCGAAATCGAATTAAAAATTTTATTTGATTTGTCTGATAAGAAATGATAATTTCAATAAGTAAATTGCTGCGTGTTTGTGTATATTTATACACATATAGTTCTATATAGGTCTTGTCCACCTCTATACTGCCAAAGGCAACGGAAAACCTCCACAGAATCATAATACCTAAATGCTTGTCTTGAGTACGCCGCTGTTTATATAACCGTTGAGTTACATACAATCCAAATAAACCTCTTTACTCTGAACTTCATGATATAAAACCTTACAATTATTAAGTCCACTTGAAAAAATTTTGGGGCCGCGGTGGTATGTAGTGGTTAGACTACATGCCTCCCACCATGGCCAACCGGGTTCGATTACCGGCGGGATTGCCACTGAATTTTCGCACGTGGGAATCGTGCCGGACGATGCCGCTGGTTGGCGGGTTTTCTTGGGGATCTCCCGTTTCCCCTGTACCTTCATTCCGGCACTGCTCCATACTCACCTCAATCACCCTCGTCAGCTCTCAAGCTCTCGCTGTTAAGAGCCGCCCAGATCTCTTCACTCACTCACTCACTCACTCTGCTTATCTGATCATTGGTTGTGTCTGTTACACTTTCATATTAAGGTTCGGGTGTTGGTTTGTCGTAATCGCCATGGCGAGGAGAGCGAACACGATGATGATTCGATACCAATCTACAAAGCGACTGAGAAAGGATTTGAACAGCGAGTAGGCTACCACGAGGCTCGGAGTTCACTAATGCGGGTGTCACGTGGTCCTCCGGTTCCCCGTGTGGTCACGCGACGCAAATGCCAGTATATAATACCGGGCGTGTGCGGGCAGCTGCCGAATATAACTGGCGGCCTCGTAGGTCCGTTGCATATGAATTTGATGGCCTCAAGTTGCGACGGCGAAGTGTCCGCAAGTACGTGCCCTTAGATGACGTGACGTGACAGGTGACAACGCCTCACTCGCGATTCGGCGCGCGTCGTTCCAGGAGGCGCCATCACGGCGTCGTTCGCCCGAAGACAAAGGGTCTGCGAAGGAAAAGGAAGGTGACGCCGGATGGGCGTCGGTGCAGCCGCGGCGTGTCCTTCCCTCCAGCAGGACCTCCCCCTCCCAACCCCCCTCGTGTCCTGGTCGCTCGGGGAAAGTGTCAGGCACGCGCGCACGTAGCTACGTATGCTTATTTATCGCCCGCGTTAACGAATATTGATGGGGCGCGGCAGTTAAACACGTCTCTTCGGCAGGCGCGTCACGACCCCGCCGCGAGGAGGGGTGGCCTTCGAGAGAAGTGTCGTGGCGTGTGATTGGCCGGGCCGTTTACAGCCCTGCCGGGGCCTGTCGCTACGTGGCTACACAATGTGCCATTTCGCGGGGCAACGCGCAACTTGGCGTGCGATGGATGACTATGAGGCAGCTCCGCACGTGACGTCACTCTGCTGTACAGTTCGTAACGCCCTCGACAACCTGCCAGCATGGCTTCGGAACGTCTTCTGCGACTGCACTTGTGATTGAGTGAGTGAAGAGATTTCAGCGGCTCTTAACATCGAGGTCTTGAAAGCCAATGGGGGTGAAACGAGGTGAGTATGGAGCAGCGCCGGAATGAAAGGGCGAGGTAAACGGGATATTCCCGAGAAAACCCGCCTACCAGCGGCATCGTCCAGCACGATTCCCACATGCGAAAATCCGGGGGCGACCCCGCCGGAAATCGAACCCGGTTCGCCTTCGTGGAAGGCGAGTAGTCTAACCACTACACCACCATGATCCTTGTTGAACAGAAAATTTTTTGTTTGCAACAACACAATAAAATTTTAGTGGCCACAAAATATTAATCATGACAGCTAAAACATTTTGTGTTTGCCTACAAAACCATATGGTAGGGTGAATATATTGAGTGCAAGGTGCCCGGGTTATTGTCAAGAGAGAGCAATAAAGTCGGTTCGGGGGGTGGGCTGGAAAAACAAAAATCACAACACCAGTGCCTTGAGCTGGAATAGGTTCATCAGCCTGTGTTACTGGAAATCGTGTCTCACCACAGGTTTAAAGTTTGTTTGTACTAACTTACGGGTGACGTTTAGTGACACTTTCCAGTCTACCCTTCCTGCGTATTGCCTTCTTAATGTTTATACTATCGGAATAACAATTGTAAAACAGTAATTTTTATTTTATTTTGGAATATATCACATCAGAACATGTATTTCGTGAAATAGATTCGTAAACGATGTAGCTAAAGTAAAGTGGCCATGGGATATGTTTGGATGCAGGCAGCCTCTCTGTGTAGATTCTTGTTACCATTGAATAGAAATGTAGAAATGATTGCCAAAAATTAATACCTAGTAAAACTTCTGTAGGAGACGTTGTTTGCTCGGACTTACCTTTCGGATATTCTCTCGCCGGATTAAAAATGTTAAATTGCGACAGAAACGACTCCACTGTTATTTATAAAATTTACTTAACTGTTCCTTACAGAACTATAAAAAGGGTTTTGCTTCATCACAGTTCATTTTAAATTGCATGTATGATGCAGTTAACTGGTTGAGTATATCGTATACTTCTGCCAGAAAAAAAATTTGTGCAACCTCAAGCGAGAGTTTTTTCATGTTTTAAGCAAGATTTGTGCTCTTTTAGTCTGTCTCATTCGCCTTATCAGTAGAAATATTAACGGAAATACAGTTACCAATATGCCATCGCGTGTTACAGGAATAACTTGCTCTGTAGGTGTCATCTGTATCAAGTAATTTGGTACATAGTTAAAANGGGGGAGGAAGTATATAAGTGAAGTTACAGAGGTGAAGCTATGATTGCAGAATACGTGCCAAGAGAAGCACGATGTATACATAAGACAATGTGCTTACCGAAGTTTGTGTTCTCCGAAGCAGAATGCCTTGAATTCTTGCACGGCCTTTTCGCTCTGCTGTTACAGTATTTTTTTTCTACCGCAGGTGCACGGCACTTCTATGCAACAGGCAAAGCGGAGTTGGCAGACCTGGCAACGACGCGAGCAGAGTTTTCTAAATAAATGATGTCTTATTCCCGACCTCGCGAAGAATAACTGCTAAACGAGATTGTAGGCGCTCCAAAGTCAGCGCCTTTTTCCCTCTTTTCTCCTGCCTCCCCCCTAGTACACTGTGCCTCTGCCTTCCCTGACAGCGTTTTGACTGATGAATCTGTGAATCGAATTCTCTGGCCCGTTGTCACTGATGAATCGACTTGGAGGAGGTCCCCACGGTACGACCCTTCTGCGCTTCGAGTGTTTGCAGCCAGGGGAATGATTTCGCGCTGTTATCCTCGCGATGTGGTCGTCCTCTCAAAGGCACTCCGTGGGCTAGCTGCATGTTCACTCGTGTCGAGCTGGAGAGAATACAGCACTTCTGATGTCTGATTTCAGTTCTGCTTTCCGACTGAGTTGTTAATTTCTTTTTTATATCGAATGTTAAAACATTTTTCTTTCCTTTTTTTATTGCATTTCCTTGGCATGGTCGGCAAGAATGCGAGGCAAGTGTTAAAATCCCCTGCAAGGCACAACATAGTTTTGTTTGTAAGTACATTTATAGGCTCTTCATGTTAAACTGAGCACTTTTTAAAACCCTGCTTAAGAAAAGTGTGTATTCTTCCACTATATGTTAAATTAACATTGCAATAGGCCTGATTTCATTTTTCATTCATCAGTCAAGTAAAACTGTAAATTAATTAGAAAAATGTAATATTTTACAAATTTGTTAGTTCTTACACTTATAGGCTTAAAAAAACAATAGGCAAAATATACCATTTCAAACGTTTCAGTATTCACAAATGTTTATTTAACACTTTTAATTCACCGTTGAGACATCGAACTACTTTCCTTCCATCGTTACCAATTTTATTAGGCGCAAGCCACTGGGCGTGCCCATTTAAATTTATGCAGGTAGGCACAGTGACATTTTCCATAGGTTGATTTCAAAAGTGTTAAAATAACCGTGACCAGCGTATAACTAACTGCCAGACAGGTTAAATTATCAGTGAACAGTTTTTCTGAAAACTTTCGGTAGCCATAAAGAAATATCGCGATTAAAGTTAAAGGAAATTTCAGCGTGTGTATGTAGACCTATGTGTGTACACCTTTCGATACAAGAATTATAACCAGATCTTGATGGATGATACGATACAGTTTTTCAAGGTTTCCTTTTTAAATCTAACATGTTTGGGCTATCTTTGTTTGGTATTGGTCGTATACCGGTCATTCGATAAAACGTTTAATTTACGCAGATACGGCATATTGCGGGTCTGAGCAAAGATCTATTCGAAAAAGGAACGGTTAATGTTTTTTACGAAAATGAAAATATGGCTGTTGTCCTTAGAAATCCAATTTAACACTACGTTTACTGTGGCCAAGGTTCTTCAAACTTTTTTTCACACAGAATTAGCAGGTATACCCCACCCGATATTTAAACGATCCAAGTGTATTCACATCGTGATTGAATCATGAAATTCTGCGACGGAAGTGACAATAGTCTATGTACAAGTGATTCTGGTTGGCGGTCCGGACAGTTATTCGATAGCGAATCAGTACTGCGGTTTTCTGCGTACAAAATAATCACCCGTAGAGCTTCATCGTATTCTGGACGGAGCTCCAAGTACCTACCTAGTCTTTGTAGATGTTCAAAGTGCGAGGTTTTCCACATTATATTCCAAGGTAGTGCAAATATGGGTATTAAAGATAGTGTCGTCCGGATGAAGCTTCGGGAAATAAACTTTCCTTTAATGATTGCGCGGAAAGTTGCTTTACGATTGAAGTACCGGAATCGTTCGTGTTTGGAGTTAATGTTCAAGAGGGAGCCATTCTTCTGGGTCTGTACATAAACATCACGCGAGGTGACTCTTACTGGAGTGACGATCCTGGGAACGAAGGAAACCCAAGGGAGAAACAAATCCAGGATGAGATAAAATGAGAGTGAAGTCCAGAGTGGAGACGGAGAGTCGTACGATGGAGCAGACGAGTACACAGGGACGAAATGGCGTGGCGGTTGCTTTGATGTGGGCCTACCCATCACGTGATTGGCTGCGCGAAACTCTGGCAAGGGTGCTTGTGCCTGATTGGCTAATGCACGCTGCGGAATGGTAGGTTACCAAGAGCTGGCGTGGGCTTACGGGATAAGCGGCTGTGTCACATACGTATTCTTCAGTACTATGTGAAGCACGAGGAGAGTGCCGGGTTGCACGAACCTCAAGGAATGACTTCGAGATGATCCCCTGCGACCTCGCCGCGGACCCCCGACCGGCGCTGGCATCATTACAAGAGCCGCCATTAGGGCGATGACTGGTCGATCATCGCGAGGCCTCTCGGGGAGCCCCCGCGCATTGTGAGCGAGGGACCAGGGCTAAGTGCCCCCACGGGGGTTCGGCCCTGCAACCTCCTATCCTCCCCGGGGACCAAATGAGATGTCGAGTGGAGCGGGGGGTCCTTCTCACCCCGCCCCTTCCACATCGCTGATGGACGAGTCAATCATCGGCCCAGAACTGCCCGTCATCGTTTACCTGCTGTGCCGAGCCGCGCATCTGGCGCGCCGGCCATCATTCTCCTCTCCCAGCATAGAGCGACGGTCTTTCCACTGCCTCGCGCCCGGCAAGCACGTCGTATGTGACGTCACATGGGGTGTCGGTCAAACAGTGAGCTGTTTCAAATCCTTCGGAGTTGGGACAATCCGTCTTGAGGCGATCCTCCTTGCCCGCATGTGTTTTGATATCAAAGATGCCGACCCAACGACCGAGTGTTCGGAGTTGGAAGGGACGGACAGTGGAGAAAGCTGCTCGCGCGTCGTCTCGGAGTACTCATGAACAGGTGACATCACCTTGCTCGCACGAACACGTGCCAGTGGGAAGGCCGCTTAGCACTGGCAGCACCGCCATGGTGCGTACAGGGACCACGGCGTGGTTAAAATTCATATTTGTTTAAATTGTGCGTAACAATTTTGTTCACAAACTTGAACTGGATGAAATTATTAAGGCCTGAGACAAAAAAAAATTAGCGGTTTTGCTGCACTCTGAGGAGGGAGTTAAAATACAAAGACGTAACTAGCCTCCCTGAATACGAGAGGAGCATGCAGTAGCGACGGAATGCACATCTCCAAGTAATCGCGGCAATGTCTGTCGCGTTTCCTACGTGCGATAACCCGAACTTGGATCCCTCGGACATCGAGCCCGAGCCGTCCCAAAGGGAGGCTAGCGTGCTAACCACATAGAGGATCCATAATAGTAGAAGATTTTTTATTAATTAGAAAAATAAATTATTGTAAAGCACTTGGTTTCACCATATCCCTAAGGGAATGTGAAGAGGAGATTCACGTATTTGCTTGCAAAATATACCGAGGGATTTGATATTCATTTATCAGAGACAGTTATTTCCTGAAAACGATGTTTCTATTTTAACGAACCACTCTGCTTCGCTCCGCGTTTAATTTCACAGGAAAGGGTAACGCCTAGCTACTAGGAAACTGATATTTCTTAAAATATTTGGCAGACAGGCGTTAGAGAGTGTCCTCAAGACTAGCCATTTGCACTAGTGCATGGCCGCTCGTGGGACTGAGTGTTCTCTTTTAATAAGTGCATTGGAGTTCTGTCGTTTTTTTGGTTCAGGGGCACTTTCTCAGGCGATCTCCTTGGACCACGCTATCCCAACTTCATATCCTAGCTAAGCAACGGATGAGTAATTACTTTTTATGAAATAGCTTTATGTATGCCTCACAGGCAAGGACAACCCCGGTTCAGTTACACTACAGGCATAAAAGGGAAAACGTATCATAAGTGCTGGTAATGTACCAGGGCTCACTGCAGCTTGCGTTTAAACTAGCCTTCGCTGCGAATGAACTTACAGTAAGTACGCCAGACTTCATTACGAACGGGGTTTAAAAATTAATTTTCGCAAAAGCTGTATAAATGGGACATCATGACCGTAACTTAGAATATACCCCCCTCTCCCCCTTTCCCCCAGAGTTCCACTTCAGTTTGCTACAAGAGTTTGTCGGGCCGGACTGCCAAGGGGTGGCGGAAGACTCCCGGCCGGGCAAGGGATATGCAGGCATCCCGGAGCAAACACACCCCGGCGGTGGGCCGCGGACTACTGTTTACACTGACCCCATCCCGCCCTCGCCGTAGAGGGGCGAGGGTGCAGGTGTGAACGACTAAGCCCCGTGTCGGGGTGGCCCTTTTAAGAATGGGTNCGCACAAGGTGTGTCTCACCTGTCGACAGTCCTTCAGCGCGCGGCACTCTTCGTCGGCGTGCCTCACGACGCCGTCGCCGTGCCATGGGGCGTCAGGCGGTGTGCGCCGACGCAGGCAACCGAAGAATCTCTGCTTGTACGTCCAATTGCCTAGCACAGTGACATTCGTGTGGACTTTATTTTATTAAAAGTACTAACTGAACATTTTTAGACCTTCATTGTACGGTATTTGCTTATTGCAAAGTGAATAACAAGAAAAAGAAATATTTGATTAACCTATAACTGTTGTGTTTATGCTGTGATTGGAACTCGTAGAAAGTTAAAAGTCCAGCACCACGGGCGAGGCAAACCGCGGAACTTAAAATCTGCAGCCGTGAAAAGATCTTCACTATCTAAGGCAAGTATCAGTGCTTTTCTCTCCAAGGTAGATGCAGTTGTCGTAAGGTCTTTGATAGGAACTTCCTTTCTTACTTCCGTGTTCTGTATTGGATTGTTAAGCTGTACGTCGGGTGATTTTTTTTTTAATTACCAGCGAGACAACGATGGATTGAACAATTGTAGTACGGATACAGAAATAATGGTAGACAGGTTAGCCATATCAAAAAATTAAATTAACTAATTTTCTTTTTTTTTTTGTTATGCACCCCTTCAACTGTTTTCACTGAAAAAAAGAAAGAAAGAAAGAACTGTTTGCAATTTTTGAGCACAGGCGTAAGTTAAACCGAGTTATCCAGATACAGTATGAAAGTGCTAGTAGTTCTCCTATTAATTTGCATTTACTACTGCAGGCAGTAGTAGCACAGTACGGCCAATCTTTGCGGCGTGGTTGATTCGAACAGCAAAGCGAAGTGACCTGGTATTGAATCCCGTAGTAGGCGTGGTTAATATAAGTTTGATTAGAAGTGACTTACGGACGCCGCTTCGCATGCGTTGTACACGAAAACTGTGAATCCTGGCAGTTGCCATAAGATGACCATTTTTGTTAATTAGGTCATCCTGCTCAATAAACCAGCATCAAATGTTGATAATCCTGACGGTAAAATAGTTGTATGCTGTAAGAGGTTGGCCACCCATGTTATTTTAATTTCGGAGGGAGGTATTAATAAGAATTTGCTCTTCGGTTGAAGATCCCGATAAAATAAAACAGTGTTCAGATAATTGTTAATTAATTTCACTTAATTTCCAATATTTAGAAAAAACAGTAAAAAAAATTTTTTGAAGGGCTTATATCTTCCTTAATATCCAGTTCAGGTAGAAAGTGTCCTTAACTTAATTTTGCATACAAAAATCACCTCACGAAGTTTGTCGATCGATTTACACCTCACTCTGTATACAGCCTACACTTGTGTATCTATGTATGTTGTAAATCAATGCAGAAGGTTAAGTAGGATCGCATTTTTATTCCGTTGACTTGAGTATTAACTTTAAAACGAAAGTTCGGCGCAGTCATTTCGAACATACTCGATGGTTGTATAAGCGAACGTTCTGTAGAGGTTTCTGCAATGTTGACACAACAGTCACCTGCTAGCCGACTTAAACGACGTAGTTGCCAACAAGGCTTGAGATGCAAAGGACCGAGAGTTGTAACCCCAGGCGATTTAAGAGTGTGCAGGTCGTTAATTTAATATGCAAGACACCTCCTGTTTCAGAAGACACTGTAACTAGCCCTGTTAAACTATTACTTTTCACCTTTTACTAATGGAGCCACAGAGTATATATGTACGCGGAAACGGAATGACATTTTGTTTTCTTTGATGTGGGCGTACCCATTCTCTGATTGGCTGTGAGAGGTTCTGGGAGCGGGCCGTGTATCTGATTGGCTACGGCTACCTCGTGCTGTGGAAGTTTAGGCTGCAGGCTGGCGAGTAGATAACCAGGCGCGCTGATGGTGAACGGTGTTACAAAATTCTTTTCTGGCTAGTGATACCATTTTACTGGCGTGTGTGACAAGATTTCGCGGTATATGTAAGCAAATGTTTCGCCTCTGTGCTGAATTTTATTTTTATGTTGTGTTTTGGAAGAGATTAAGTTCTAATTGTGATATTCTGTAGATGACTGGCGTTCCACGTCAAGTAGTCGGTGTCGCCTGCGACGGGGCAAGCGACATAGAGCAGACTGAGGGGGCTAGACCTGCCGCCGTTGTGCACGCTGCCCCTTGCGTCGTGGTCCGGCCGTGTCATCGAGGGGCTCTGGAGGAGGACGGGGGTTCTGTAGGGAGATGCAGAAGGAAAAATAAAGATGCTGGGAGGTGAGGGGCTGCTCCGTCATCACGTCGCTTTTCAGCGACGCCACATCGCTCATCGCTGTCGCGGTCGTGAGTTTTCCGTCATCGCGGACAGGTGTAGCCGAGCGATCTGGCGCAGGCACGCGGGATTGTCGCTTTTCCCGAGGGAGGTGTGACGTCAGTTAGTTCGCTGAGAAGAATTTTCGGCGATCAAATATTCGCCTGAGATAAATAACAAATTGTTGTAGCTGAGCTAATAATTTTACAATTTTTTCTTTCTTTTCCAGCTTACCAGTATTCAGTATCAAAACTTGAATCACGAAGGGAAGTTGGTTTACGTGCAAGCGGCAGCAATGACAACAGAAAAGCAGTTTGTCTAAGCAGACCATATTAGAATGTACTTTTCTTCCATCCGGTAAAAAAAAAAAAAAAAACAACTAGCTCTTCATACTATGAACCCACAGTCGTAAATATTTAATAGCAAGGACAGCCATTTCTCGGGAAAACGATTTCTTGTCAGTTCCGGGCTCGTAGACGTTTATTCTGACACGTCTTAGTTGTCGCGTATGCTTAGTGTTAGCACTGATTACTCAACGGTGTTGGAATACAAGACGCAGCTAATAAACGGAACGCAAATGACTCATCTAACGTTCTGAAACCACCCGACTCATCATTAGAGTGGCAATGTTATTTCCAGTGGAACTTTCCAATTAACTTGTAGCAAACTTTAAAGTCCATCACATTCATTAGTCCACAAAAAAAGTTTTTATCGGCTGTAGCATTCTACGGTTTTTACACTGAACTGTACTCGCTAGATTTTCACAGAAAAAAAAATTCAAAATAATATTGTGTCGGATAACCAACGAAATAATACATATGTCACTGCGATTAGGTGTTCGTTGGACGAGCATTTAAACTGAGTTATGACGAAGCGAATCGTCACTCTCATATTCTCCTCGTGTACCAAGTGTTGGTCTTCAAAACATGTGTTACCCAACTGTCGGTGTTGCATTCACAGGCTGTCACATGTCTGTGCAGATCATCTGATGTATTTTCATTCCTGGAGCAATACTATTTGCATTATTTAAACTAAACTCAGACGGGAACATCACATTACTATATATATCAATAAAACTCACCGAGTAAATATTCCTCCAAAATGTATTCGTTTAAAACAGCGGTTTTGATTTGAATAAGAAGAGAGGAAAAGATGCCGAACGGTACAAATGAATAATTCTGAGGAAATCTGTGTTGAACGTATGGAAGTAAAAAGCTTGTGGAAAGGGCGCTGGATATCTGGAAAGTATGTTAGCTATCTTACCTGTGCCGCAGGAAAAAACTACTTGGTTTTTCTGATTTTACCTAATCCTTCGAGGACAAAGGCCCTGTAGTGATTGTCAAGAGTTGGCGTTTGAACGGTAGCTTGGCAGTAAAGGCGAAAATGCTCTTCATTTTCGCGCAATCATCGACCTAGTCGGGTTTCCTTACAAAAAAACACACGATTGAGAAATTCCCTCGGAAAAATAGCTTGGCAACTATCAAGTCGCGTATACATAAATTTTTTGTACACGCTTGCTGTTAGTACTTACTTGTCAATTTTGAGAGCAGTTCCGGCCAGTAAGTGTGTTCTGACAGTTGGTGCAAGCTTAACGTACAAATAACAATTGTCTCTTGTACGCGATAAAAAATATTTCGCAAAGGAAATCTTTAAGTATATTTTTATAACGATTTTATTTCCGTGTGCATTACGGTGAACTGTTGTGTGGTAGCGTGTGCTATATAGTCGGTATAAGTATTCTTTATAATAAATTATGGCAGTTTTGGAACTATGTAAACATACACAACGTGCACGAAATCGCTATCTCTTTAGCAGTCTATTCTTTTGAACATTAACGACGTAGCTCTGACGAGAGTGTAACAACCGCATTCTCGCTAGTTTGTTATGATTAGTACTAATGTGTGTTTTTTTTTAAGTTTGCCTCGTAAACATATTATAAAAAGTTAATATTAAAAAAAAATGAAGTGCTGCAATAAAGACGACACTACGGATTTGTACTTGTACGGTTCTTTATTGTTGTCTCGAAACAACGATAATTATCGTCTTAAAAATACGACAGGTAGAAGAAAACGACTTCGCAGTACGGTACTTTTACACTAGCAAATATTTTAAACATATTTTTTTGTTTACTGTCGCGTACAATGGCGATAAGTGAAATTGAGGGAAGGGGGATACATCGAAATAAAAAGCTTTGTGATAACACGGCATATTTATTTAGCTGGGGTGATTTTTCATAGGTTTGATTCATTCAAAAAGTGTGAAGAAATCGCGAATAGCGTCAAGAGCCGGTGGGGGTGGGGAAGCGAGAGGTGTTTTTTTTGTTTGCGCGCGGAGCGTCGAAACAGGTCCGTTGCGCGCGGCAGTATCCGGCGTCCAGGAAAGCCGTGGAGGTATGGAAGACAGCGGGCAGCAAGCCAACCTCCGCGCGTCGCGTGTTCTCCTGGTAGCTGGGAGCGCTAACTCGGCCCGGGTGAAGGACGGGAGACGGACAAGTCTATCTCTCCCCTCTTCCGCCCCTCACACACGAAGCCTTGGAAACATGCACAATGAAAGCTGCCACTCAGCTCGACTACCCTTCTCCCCCTAGGCATTTTTCCATGCGGCAAACAAACCTACCTTACCGCGCGGAGCCCGCCCGGCTGCGCGCAACAGTGCCACATCTCCCTCCTCTCTCGCTACGAAACACGCGGACAGCAACGGCGAACAAGGGAAATTTACAGCACCCGTGGAATTAAACCCAGTAATGAAAGTTATGTCGAATTTAATATAATTTCTCCGAGTACTTGCTTAAATTACTATACTTTATGTATTTCCGATATTTAAATATAGTCACATTATTGATAAGTACCCTGGAAATAAAATGTGCGCTTGCAAAATATGTTACATTCCCCCGCGAATATAACAACAATATAATAAGAATTCTGGACAGGTGTTGTTTATACTATCTCACTGTGCTTTAATCATACTAAATAATTAACAGCTTGGGGGAGGGGGAGAGTTTTTCTGACATTAATTTTCATCTTGTCATAAATGAGAGTAATTACATTTTTTTCTGTAAAAATTGACTCTCGCCACATGTCAAATACAAAAGTCAACGTACATGACTAAATTTAAATTGATTTGCAATTAGAAAACGTGTGCACCGTGCTGGCGGCAAAAAAAAAAAAAAATTCAGAAAACATTGTTTTTTTTAAATCTTAAGTGTTTGTAAAAAATACCACAGTATGAAATTTTCTTGAGGCCTGTATCGTAACCTCATTTATATTAGAATTAAAATTATGTCAGTATTTCAAATAAAATAAGTGCATATCAAATGTTACTCGTGGTTGGTTGCTTGGTTTTTTGTCTGGGATGTGAATAAAACAAGTCTGGGAAAGTAACATATTTTGTGCGTGCAAGAAAACGTGACTTCCCACGAAAAAAATTTACGGTTGCGAGACATATTTCGTCTGCTTTCGTAGCTTGTGTGAATGCTGACGGGAACACGGATGACAAGTTCCTTTAGAAACATCCAATAAGCAAATATTTTTATAATTTTTTTTTTGCATGTGTTGGTTTTGTACATAAGCGGGTGTCGCAGGTTTTCACTATGTGTACTCATTTGTTTCATCTTTGCATCCTTTNGTGAATGCTGACGGGAACACGGATGACAAGTTCCTTTAGAAACATCCAATAAGCAAATATTTTTATAATTTTTTTTTGCATGTGTTGGTTTTGTACATAAGCGGGTGTCGCAGGTTTTCACTATGTGTACTCATTTGTTTCATCTTTGCATCCTTAACATGTCATTTCGACAGTCTTATTATTTGTGTTCATAAATGTATTGTAAACGTAGCGAAATGCCTCTGCGAAAGAAGGCCGAACGTATGCATATTTTAAGCAAATTAAACCAGTAAGAAGTCGTACATCCGGAAACGTATTTTACATAAATCATGCAAGCTAGAAATTTGGGGGGAAAAAATCTGACATCTAACACTTTATAGTACATTATTAAAACGGCCTTGCCATCTTTAGATTTCATTCCTTATTTTATATACTCTGCTAAAAATGTATACATATAGAAACAAAACATTCAACTTAGTGTTGGATTTGCCCGTGTGTCTTTTCGGCCAAGCATAGATTGAAATTATTGTAATGTGAATTCTGAATTTTTTTTTTTAAAAATTGTTACTTTATTTGTACACTCCTATTGTTTGCTATAGCTGCAACAAAAATGTAATGAATTGTATTATGGAAAATATTAATTTCCCAAATAAATAAAATATGCACGTAATGTCCAATGTTTGGAGTAGAAAAAATAAACTATTTACTAAAATCGCGCATACATACTGCGACGGTGGCACCGCCGCGCGCATCGTTTTTGACTTCGCTCCTCTGTAAGGCAGCCTACTCCTTGGCCGACCCGGCTCCCCTCCTGTTTTCTCCCCTCATTTCCCTTCCTTGATTACCCCTCCTTGTACATCAGCTTTTTAAATTCAGGGGCTAGTTTATAAAAGTTGTTACACGCCTTGTGCAGCGTTCATTATACGCCTCATTCTACGCCTCTGAAGAAAATCGTCGGGTTGACGCCTGCTAGAGCTAATCTACAATGTAATATGAGCTAAAATTGTCAATTTACCCGACCTTGGACCGGGGTACTTTGAGACGCCGTTTAAATAAGGTAGTTGCGTATGTGGCTGATTATGCTGGAGCTTGTAAAACGGTGAGTTGTGGTCGCAGCTATTCGTTTGTGCGTCAGTTTAGTGACGTAGTATTGTGTTGGTCTTGGGCTCTGCAGTGAGTTAAAGTTGTTCTAACTCCGGTTTTGGACGCCTGCCTAAATTGTAGTTTCGGCATAACTTATTTCTTTCTTCTCTGTATAGTTCCAGTTGCTTTGCGTCTTGTGTATAGTTTTTATCTGCTGCCCAAATATTTACTTAAAGTTTAATTGTCGCTACCGTGCTACCACGATTTACGCGTTGGGCAAAGTCTGTTGAAGTGTTCTAATTGTCGCCGTATATTATTTATTCGATGGATATATGGTTAGGGTCTACGGACTGCCTCCATCGATTCACTATTTTAACTTAAAAAATTTTTATTTCAGATTTTAACTTGTATTTTCATGTAAAGGAGTCTTTACTGGGCCTGAAGCGCTGCCCTCATTTAGTCAAATTGCTCCACTAAATACCTTGAATTTATCTAGTCATCAAGTAACTATTGGCATTTTAGAAAAGTTTTTATGTTATTCTGCTCGTTTTTTTAATTAGATATTAGTTGTATATTATGGAGTAACGTAATACTTTTGAATAAGAAATTGCGCAGCAATTTAATCTTTTTGTACGAGTGTTTGAAGTATTTTTTAGCCAACAGAAATACTTTATGATATTTTTGAAACGTTTTACACTACTTGGCTTGTTTGCCAGTTAAACATTTATTGTTTTTTTTTTTGAGCTAAGCAATACTTTGAAAGAGCAATTTACTGTGTATGAGTATTTTAATGTATATGTTTTTTTGCATTGTGAGCCTTTGGCGTTTAGAATTTTACATATCATGTTTTTTGTAAATGTTCAATGCAAATGTTCAATCCTACACTAAGGTGCTGCTTGCTAACTTGTAAAATATTCTGTAATTACAGAGGTTGGAAGTGACATCGTCTTTGTATTATTTGTGCTACGGCACAATAAGTTTGCTACTATTTAATGACTACAATGGACCAATGTGTGTGTGTTTTGGTGTTGGTGTGCATGGTTACTTGTTTTGTTTTTGTAATTATAGCATAATTACACTTTCAGCTTTACCCTCCTTGTGGGTAGCACATATCAGGTTTAGAGTAGGAGTGGCCTACCGAGTAGGATATGTGTCGT
The DNA here is from genome assembly GCA_002778355.1 of Clitarchus hookeri. NCBI lineage: Eukaryota > Metazoa > Arthropoda > Insecta > Phasmatodea > Phasmatidae > Clitarchus > Clitarchus hookeri. Next base: position 215,364 of record NQII01001129.1, on the reverse strand, counting down.
TTGCCCTATTTTATATCAATGGAGTAATATACCGGGTGAGTCGCCCGCGCCTATTTTTCCATATCTATGCCACCCACACACAATACTACCCATCTAACAAGACATCGATCTTAGTAAAACACCACGTGCGCGTTGATTCGTTGTCGCCAGTACGGTAAGCGGTGGGCGGATGGTGTTATGCCAGCATTGCGTTGAGAAGCGTTCAGGTCACTTTTCAAAGAATGCACTTCCGTTTATTGCGTTGAAACAGATTGTGGCGATGTTTACCGAATACGGTGGTACGAGACGATTGCGTCCTTAGTTACACACATCTGGTTCGCTTCGAGCCATTGTGTTTCTTCATGTGACATAAACATACAGTCACCGCTTACTGTATTGGCGAAAAGGAATCAACGCGCACTTGCTGTTTTGCAGCGATTCTCTATTGTCGCGCCTCTGATTGGTGCAGGCTGACAACGGCGTCGAATGATCAACAAACAGACGAGGCGCCGTAACGAGTACGTCACGGCATGGGACTCGGTTACACAAGAGAGAATTATTCTACAGCGGAGGAGATTTTGGTAGATGAATAGTATTGTGTGAGGGTGGCATAGATACGGAAAAATAAGGGCGGGCGACTCACCCGGTATATGTATGTGTGTATGTATATATGTATGTGTTTGTATTACATATATATGATATACATATAATTATATTTACATAAAATTGCATTGGCAGTTACGTTACTGTTCACAATTTTATTAATGTACCAAGAAATATTTAATATATGCTGCATTTTTTTAATGTTTCTTATTGGCCGCACTTTAAACCAGGGATGGCTTGCACACTAAATAAGACTCTTAAATCGTAAATGGTTTACATGACATCCTTGTCTTATCCATAACCTCCTCTGACTTCAGCTACGGAACGGAGATCACAGTATTTCCTGTATTTCCTTCACGTAGAAAGTGTGCGTTTCCATGTAAAAATTCAATTTAATAATCTGCCGTGAGCGTAATGTGCAGTGTGTATGTATAGACTGTTCGCAGTTACGAACTTGAATGTGTCTTTAATATGCCAATTTATACTTTAGTTTATATAAAGAAAGAAAAACGCCAAATTTATTTGCCATCAATTGAAACAATAGTCCATTCGGGTTACTTCAAACTTTTGGGTTGGCCAACTAAAGTTCTACTTTTAGGATATTCCTTCACCTCATGCAAACAACAAAGGTTCGCTGAGTTATAAAAGGGAAAACGCACTACTTTTTGTGCACGTAGTGTAATAAAATTTTGCATGAGACTTATTTCTTACTCTTAGACATTATTAGGCATTACCAACGCACCTATTTTCTCTCTGTTTTTGTTTATGTTAATTATGAATGGACTATTATAACTTTTATATAAAATATGAGTAAAAGTTTATATAAGTAAAAGTTTAATTAAACAAACAAGATAGTTTTATGTTATCAGAAATAATTTAAAACCCGTGTAATACATGGCATATTTAGAGGGGGGAGGGGAAGCTTACGTGGAGTTGATTTTCTAAGGTTCGATTCAAAAAGTGTGAAGATACCGTTAATAGACCATAGGTATGAGCCTGCCTGCTATTCTGTACGGAAGCATGAATGCGGTTTTTTTCATAGGTTGATTTCAAAAGTGTTAAATTTTCTGGGAATAGTTAATAATAATTGAAGTGAACGAAGGTGGCCAAACTGGTTGTCGAAAAAAAAATTAAAGAAGTCGGTGGCGTTGATGGGGCGCGTGAGGGCGCGCAGGCTTATCTCGGCGTCGCCCACCCTGTGTGGACGTCTCGGACCACACGCACACACACGGAGCTCGCGTTGCGCGAGGGGACGACAGGTGTTGGACGTATCTGGCCGGGCGCCTCTCCCGGCGCCTAATCAGGCGCCCGCACGGCGTCTGTCAAGCGGCCTTCAAGTCCCGCGGGAACTCCCCCTCTCTCTGCCGGACAGGCGCGATTATACTCACCGGCGACGTCCCCTCTGTCCCGGGGGTTGGGCCCGCTCCCTCCTCACTTTGCTTCCTGCCTCCAGCGCTGCCTTCGCGACACGTCTGCCTTCCTTCACGCTGATAGCGAACTTGCTTGCGTCTGAATAATGCGTCACCGGCCTTTTGTCGGTCTCCTCACTCGGTGAACTGTTCCTTTTTAAACAACTATTGCTCTGTGTCACTATTTACTTAAAGCATGTGCTCAGCTTGGGATTTCTTTCGACTATTCAAAAAACATTTCCTTTGACTTTAAACAAATGTTGACACGTGGGTACTCGAAATGTGGCTGGTAACTAAAGGAACTAATTTCCCTTCCCATATTTATGCTATAATATTCACCGTTGAAGAAGTCTTCCAAAGATCAAGTCTTTTCCTCCTCGGTCAATCTTTCAGCTTAATTACAACCGAAGTTTCAACAAAAAAATAATAGGTCCACACGTTGTTCGATTTTTGCTGTAACCACGATCCCGGCAAGATGACACGAGGCAAACCAAAACCACATTGAAAGACGGGCGGAGGGTTGTTTACATCGGAAGCATCATGGACACATACCGTACATCCACGTCACTCCTCACATAGCTCCTATACGGGGCCAGGACTGTCCAGTCCCACATCTCGTATTTTTACACATTTTTTCTAATTGCCAATGAAATGGAAATGCTTATAGTTAATGTCCTTTAATAAAAAAAAATCTGCTTTGATGTTAAATTTATGGATAATGTAGTTATGTCATGCATTTTGTGTTATCACAATTACATCTTTAGTGCCCGAAATATTCAGAATAAAAAAGTTGGGTGGGGTGAATGTATTAACTTTTCACAGGCGCTGTCGCATTCCTGTGAATAATCCATCCGGTTACTTTCCCTCTATCCATATCCGGCAGCAGTCGCCGTTAGCAGTGATTATCGCCTTGTCACATCCCCACGCACTCACTAGACACCCCCGGCATTGATAGCTGACCATACAGTTTGATGGCGGCGTAATCTTTTCTCCGGCGAAATCACCCCCCTAACCTTCCTCTTCCGCGGCAGTCTTCCGCACACTCCTATTACTGCGACGTGGCAGGGGGGTGCGGAAGGGTAGCTAAGGGAGTCCTTGATGGCCCATGAGGTGAGATGGGCGAAAGGAAATCATGAGCCGTTGAGGCTAAGGGGTGGCGAAGGGGGCTGTGGCAGAATCTTATTTTCTCATCTAGCGTGCAGGTCTTGCGATATCGGCCCTTTTGCTTGCGGTCGGGGGTGCGTAAGGTGGTATCGGACCAGGGGAGGCTGAAGGCTCGGTTGGGTTTGAGGGCGATGGGAAGGGAGGAGGGGGCGAAGGACGGTGGCTCCACTTCTAATCGAAATGCAGGTGGAGGAAAAGAGGGGTGGGGGTGGGATGTGGATTGGTGCTCTGGTCAGCACTTCCTACGTCCGCCGCTAATTAAGTTTGGGGCCCAAGGGGTGCAAGACCCCGGCACCGTGCTGCCCATAGTGGGAAGAAGTGTTGATTACAGAGGGAAAGGATCTCCTTCACATTATTCCGCTGTTATTTTACATTCTTAGAAATCTTGCTTTGTTCGTCCTTTCTCTCTCCCAAGTGAGTAGTTCCTGACTGAACTAACGAAATACCCCCGGCCCTACTCAACTCAGCATCGTTTTAAGATGCTCTTTATACGGCGAGAAATCGCTGTCGCCACAGCGGTTGCTTCTAAAATGATCAGTAACGTGTAACGTAAATTGAGTACGGAAACCATCACGACAAATTGCCTGCAATATTAACTTTATTGGTTTATTTTTTACCCTGGGATCGCTTGCAGAACAATTAAATTGGTATCTTTAAATATTTGCATGTGATGAAATTACATCTCGCATATTTTCCTTTTTATAGCAGGCTGTATATGTGATCAATACCTTTGATTTAGCAGTTTGCTTACGTGCATCTTGGTACAGCTGTTCCTATTCAAAATAAACATGGTGACGAATGGAAGGGGCCAGAGGAGTACATTATTCATGTATTACGTGATGGAATCATTTACGAGGGCAGAATGTTACACTTGACCTTAGCATGCAAATGAGCAACTTGTCAACAGTCAACAGTCACCAGTCCTGGTTGGCATCGAGTAAACATACGGGACCACACACAGAAAATGTATGCACAGTGGCCCTTGTAAAATGGCATAAAAGCAACATATACCAAGATCCCCCCCTCCCTTTTTGTTTCGGTCACAGCGCCTACCTCGGGACTTAACGTGCTCAATTTATACTTCAGGCTTGGTCGTAAAGTTTCTTGAACGAGTTTTATGTTTACACGTTACTTTAGCCGCCCCTGTAACTGTTTTCAAGGAATTAGTGGGTGACTTTAACAGAATTAAACGAAATATGAACACAATAATTCCAGTGCACATCTTTATCCTTGCCTCTACAAAGGCTATAGAATATACGATGCGAGAAGGTATAAGTCTCGACTTTAATTGTTCAACAATAATAAATGAGGAAAAACTATCCTCAAAAAGTTACGCCCTTTAATGCATAATTAGGTGAATCGGGCAAGTACGCAGCGGTTTTTGAAAAGTTTAACTTGGACGTTCACAAGAAACTCATAGTTAGGTATACAAATTTCGTATTGATCGCAATATATTCTTTGGGATTTTCTTTGAAAGAAATCTGATCAAGAGCTTTGGTGAAATTTATTTTGCACCCAAAAATTTTTAAATAAAAAAAATAATACCCAGGTATGCTTATGCCCCAACAAAGTGGGACAGGTGCATAACCGGGGTACATTTTCTGAACAGTTTTGCTTTGCGTTGTTCTGGGGCAAGGTCAGAAAATGCCAGTTATAAAAAATTTTTTTGCTTATTGAAAATCGAAAATCGGGTGTAAATTTTCTGAGCTAGGAACTTTTTTCTAAACCATATGAGGTTGAGAGAAGTGGAAGGGGGCAAAAAAAGCAGATATGACAAGAGAAAAATATGCTTTGTTAAAGTTTCAAAGTAAGAACAAACATAGTATATAACTACATCAGAGATACTTGCTAACACAAAAAAATGCATGTTAAGGATTATTTAGAAAATAATCATAAGCAAAAAATAATTAAGATCTCACAGTAAATTAGTAATTAGCTGGTTTTAAATTCAATAATAACGTAGTGTTATTGCACATTGAATGCAACCAAGTCAACAGAAAAATAGTTTTCCCATCATACAACTTGTATGATGTCAGCGATGTCAATAGAGCTGATAACCTCTCTATTCGGGAATTTTAATTCTGCTGCATTTTATTTTGTCAAAGCTTTTTGAGCATACTTGATGACTGGATCAACATATTCAAAACTAATTACTTGCTCAACAAAATGCTTGATATTTTTGATAAAAATTTCACTAACACCCAATCTCCTTCACTTAGATTGGTTGTATCTTTATTGCCCTCTTCCTCTTCCTGTAGGTCCTCTTCCTGTTCGCCCTCTTCCTCCTCCTGTTGGTCCTTCATTCTTTCAACATAGGACTCCCAGTTTTCATCCTCGTCATCTGTCTCCCTCAAACTAAAATGGTCTGAGGAAGTTTCTGATGAGTTTTCTCCACCCCTTTCTTCTGTTTCATTGCTTTTAGGGCCGGATGTTTATTCGTTTTCACCTCCTCTCTCTTCATTTTCTTTGTCTCTTGGTTAGAATTATTCTTCTTTTCTTGTTTCTTCTTCTGTGATTTTGCTTTTTTCTCATCTTGGTCTCGAATTCTTGCGTATAGATCGTCTGCAGTTATAACTTCTGCTCTTTTGCAATCCTGGTTTCCTTTTTATTTTCTGCAGATGGGTAGATCTTTATGGTATCCAAAAGTAATTCTTCAAACGTCCTTGATGATGTTAACAGATTATTGTGGTTCTACTACTGACGACTCAGGAGGTTGCACAGAATTTGAAGTACTCTTGCTCATTTCAACAGGTGAATTTCGATCACCTGGCGACACAGCTTCTGATTCACGAACCACTGGCTCCTCATAACTTGATTCGGTTTGCAAATGTCGCTAATTGGCCTGTTTCCACAATTGCAGATGTTGCTTAGCAAACGTTTCCTCTGGAAATAAATCCCGACTAAAAGGATAAATTTCTCCTTCGCGGAAACCAGATTTTATTATGTTGGGATCAAGTTCTCGCCGCAATGTGCTTAAAAGCTTAACGAATTCTTGTTTTGGCAATTTCTGCCCAGCGTGGTGTTACTGCCAGTTCACTAGTTCAGCATCATAATGTGTTTTTAATGATTTAATCACAGAGAGATCTAGTGGCTGGAGGATGTGCGAGGAGTGAGTGGAAAAAATAAGTATTGACACATTCTCTTCTCGAGCAATTTCTATCAGCCTTAAGGAGACGTGAGTCTTGTGTCCATCACATATCACAAGCACTGGCCTCTCTGTGCCAATGTTTGTCAATAATGGCGTCGTAAAAAAAGTTAATGAAGACCTTCATCCACAGATTCTCAGTAGCAACATAAGAAGTGCCCGAGAAAGCTTCCTCTTTTCTTGGCCGCCAATCATCCCACAATGTTTTTCCTTTGAAAAATATTATAGTAGGTAACTTATCCCTATTAGCAGCCACAGTAAGGAGAACTGGAATGTCACTTACATGAGCGATTGTGGTTCTAGTGGAAGGAAGACCCCTACCTCCCATTACAACCTGTTTCATCTAGGTTAAACATTAGAGATGTGAAATAGTTTGCTCTAGCTTTTCAAAATAATTGTACATTATGAAAGGGTCAATACAATTCCTCCTTGCAATTTCCACACTGGGGTTTTTTTCACAGTCAGGTTATGGCGCCTCATAAATGCGATTAACAAGTCACTCTAAGGTTTTGAATCAATAGAAGAAGTTTTTAGGTTATTACTTACAACATACTCTCCCACCTATGGCAGGATGTCCTTTTTCGACAGTCCACATCCAGCGGAAGCGCTGTAGGTCGACCATGTGAAGTTGACTTACTCCCTCTCCTTCCTTTCACGTGGTGTATAAGTGTGTTGAGAGGAATGTTGAAAGCCATATAAGTCCTGTACGCTGTCATTCGCTCAGATTGTACTTCAAGCAGAGTCCTGGCCAAGATTTCTTGGGAATATTGCTTTCCCCTGTTTGTCTTCCTGATGTAATTCCGAGCCATGTTCGTAATCAGAGCAGAGAAACTGAAACACAAATGCAACTATATTTTTATTGTTTACTGATAACTTACTTATTGTTTTTTTTAACGAGTTAAGAATATTTTTTAAATAAAATGCATTACTGGTATAGCTGTGATAAAGAAAAATTATTAATTATATTTAAGTTGAAAACCTTATTGATATGAAATGTGAGTGATGTAAAACTAGCCAACTAATAAGTAATAATTTCTTATGAGAAAATATAAATAAAGTAAATAAAATAATAGCACTACTAAAAGGGGTAAGTGCAGACAACAAATTCATGATAAGGGGTAAGTGCGTAATGCTCTGCACTTTCCCAGTTGGGTAAGTGCACACTGATCTGCACTTGCCCCATCACCTTGGTCTGCATTTACCCCAACCATAACATTTCTAGGGGCAAGTGCAGACCCAGGCCTAACTCTTTCGAAACTTAGATATTAATAAATAATATATGAATCCTGAAAAAAAAAACATTTTAATTATACGATTGCCACAGAAAACATTTTTTATCACCTCCCAGGATATGTATGGGTTCTGACGACAACTGGATGACGACAACTGGATGATAAACTTAACTCACAGAGTAAAACTACATGTCCGATTTGAAACATTTTCTAATGTTTATATCCTATGCTAGTGCACTTTAGTGACACTAGTATGAAACTGATCATAGTACGCTATGTGCATACAAGCAGATCTTAAGCAGGGTTTTCGAAAGAAAATGCACGAGGAATCTGGGACACTTGATTTTCGTGAAAAGAGTTCCACGCCGTATAGACTCAGTATTGTGCGTGGTCACCTACGGTTTTCCTTTGTTTGCTGGTCGCGTACCGTTATGAGACGACATTGCGGGATTTGACTGGGCCAATCAGTTTCTACTTTACTTCGGTGCTGGACGTTTTTTATTCACGTCAGGCACCTAAGAAGCGTAGTATTTGAAACCACCCAATCGCCAAAAGTTGATCCGAACAAAAATGTTTTGGAAAACACGTACACAGGAACTCTTTTCGCGAAAATCGGGTCTCCCTCCCTACTTATTATATTCGCCGGTATTGATTCAGGGTCAGGTCAGGAAGTCACATCGGAAAAACCTAAACCGAACGCAGTCGGCGTGGGTCGAACTGTAGTCACCGTTGGTTTATTGTTTGTGTAACACACAGAGTATTTTGCATTTTTTGTCAACGTAATCTCGGAGAAATTATTTTACACAATCCCTATTGATCCTATATGTCTACAAGTCTATGTGTTTTGTATATTGGTGTGCAAATGCATGTGTGCACGTGAGCCTTGTATCATGTCTCCTGCTTTATTTCCGTGTAAAAAGTAAAGAACACGTAAACCGTAAAACGTCCCATTCAAAAAGTACGGTATCAGGCGTATATCTAATCTATTTAATCCTGGACGCATGTGGTTATAATGGCGATGAGCACGAAAAAACAGAACACGCAACTGGAAGTCATAATTTAATGTTTTCATAATAATTAAACTGTAATACGATGCCTGATGTGTTAATGCTAAAGTTTTTAAACGTGGTTGTTGGAAACTTTTTTTGGATGAAACTGTGTATACAGTTTTACAACAAATGTTCTGCAATATTTAAATTTTGTATGGTTTTATAGATAGTGTGTTTTTGTTCTTGTGCTTGTAATATTCATCACGGAAATGTATAACACACATTACATCTTTGAACAACACGCGTCTCTAGAAATTGATTTTCCAACTTTTTACACTGTTTGCGTCGAACAAGAGCACTGTTGCCTGAACAGCAGTATCAGACTCGCTGGGGTTTTCTTACTGAACAGATCAGAACTGCTATACCTGAGCTCGGCCATCAAGCGCTGACTTCACTGATGCGTGATCTCCCGAACGCGAGACCAGGCCAGGGGATACAAAGGAGGAAGCGGGATATTCTTCTCCCCCCATTCCTCCTTAGCTAAACTTTGATCCAGAAATTTTATTCGCCTTTTGTATTTTAATACTGAACAGCAAAGTATTGTAGGTCATTCACGTTAAATTATGCATTTAATTAAAAATGTATCAGAGATAAAGGTTTTGTTGAATCAAACAAAATTTGTCTGGCGCAAACAAACTAATTGTGTGTATAGGGGCAACGAATTATTTTGTTGTAATCAAGTTATATTGTTCTTATTTGTTTGCCTTGAACACCGTTCTGGTTGTTGCAACAAAATATTTGTTCGACTCTACGTAACTTACATTAAAAAGTTCCGGTTAGTATAAAAAAATTGGAACCCAGACCGATATTAGTACCTAGATCATCTGTACCCGCGCACTACGCCCTAGCAATCTCAGCTAATGTGACTACTGATGAAGTTGGAATAATTTTTAATGAATAGATTTCAAATACTGGAGAGCGTGCGTAAATAAATATTTCACGTATTGCAGCTTTACTTTTTAGTTTTCTGTTGACCTTGTTTAATTAGGATGTTTATACCATTATTAAGCACCAATAAATTCACTAACAAACACTGTTACTGTCTTAATTGTCACAGAAAATGCAAACAAACTATTGACCTGTAATTTCGAACGAAGGTAAACAAATGATTGCCCAAACACATTGTTGATTCAACAAAATACGTTGTTGGGAGTCTAATTTATTTTGGCCCACCACTGAAGTTTTGTTTACTCAAACATGTACTTTGTTAGATAAACGAAATTATTTTGTTGCTCTTCAAGTTTTGTTTACTCAACAAAATATTTTGTCGAGGGAACTTAATATATTTCTGACCCTATACAAATAAATGTTTTGTTAGCCTTTCTCTCAGTGGAGTAGTAGTAACTTTATGTATTATTAACATGGTGATGTGTAAAACATAAGAATGTCAACATGTTGGAGGTTTTCATATTCACTGAGAAGTTCCCCCTCCCCCACCACCAAACACTGACACCTGATCCGCCCCTGGGCCAGGCTTGCTAACCGCACGACCACACACACTGGGCCCGTACTTAAGGAGCCACGTCATGACTGGACGTGGTGGTAGGTATTTTTGTGGTGTGTGTGTGTTTTAGCAGACTCCTGATATTTATTCTCGCCACACACCTCCGCGGCTTTCTCCAAGGGTCAACCAAGCAACAGGAAATGAACCTTTTCTCCGGGGCGAAGCGGTAACTGCGGTGTTCCTGTCCGTCAGTTTCCACGGCCGCAAGTCCGTGAGGGACGTACAGATTGCGTTCGCCAACCTCTTCTTCTCATCCCGCGACCCTCCCCTATTCCTCCGACCCCGTTGGGTGTTCGCGGTGGCTAGGGAGGTTTAGGGTAGGGGGTTGAGAGCTCTGAACATCGGTTCTCGTATCGCCGAATACTCTCTGCTGTTCTTGCTCATCTCCTGTGGATGCCTCTCGGCAACAATTTCCGAAATTAGGTGTGCCTCATTAGTGTTAACTTCACACCCGGACATTATAAAGAAAATGCTCGCTATTTTTGCTGAAATCATTCCGGATGTTCGGAAACTCAGTACCCACACTCCAGGCATAGTTTATTTTGACCAATCGTAATACGAAATCCTCTTGCTCGTATATCCGGAAAAGTACTTTTATATCATGTAATTGTATTCATAGTTGCGGTGGACAACGCCTGGAGAACAAGACTGGGCGATCATGTGTGTTGGACAAGTTGCATAGGTCGTAGGCGCGCGACACTAAACTATTACATACAAAGCGTCGCGCGCCTACTTCCTATCCAACTTGTCCTTCACGCATGACCAAAAGCCTTGTTCTGCAGGTGACCTAGCAACTTTGATCCCAATTGTTTGATATAAAATAAGTTTCCGCATATAATTTTATTGAGCTTTGATGTTACTATTGGTCCAAAAAAACTATGCCTGGGATTTGGGCACTGAGTCTCCGAACATTCTGTACATGCTTGTAAGAGCATTTATTTTAACGTAAATACTTATTTCAATCCTTTAGCTTAGAATAACGTTTATAGTCAATTATAAAGTACTTGCGGGCCTATGTCATCAAGTAAGGGTTATGTTTAAATTATTTTCCACGATAATTGTTATTTTGTTTTCTCCACGTTAGAGTAAGAGTTGACGTAATGCAAAATAATTAGGTTTCCAAGTTTTTCAAAGCTGCATTTTATCGACCCATCGTAACGTTAACTTTTACGTTGGAAGAATAATACATAATTGGTTGAAATTAAATTATCTAAGTTCAATCAGGTATTTCAAACGTGTTGAATTAATCAGCAACCGCTATTTGTCTCTAAGAAAACAGGCGATTGAGAAGACTCACCACTACGGATTCTGGACAAAACACTTATATTTCACAGATCATGTACGGAACGTGGAACTATCGTTTTAATTAGAAACATAGCTTATATACATACACAGATAAAATACACGTGTTTTATTTTGTGGAAATCGCCGTTTTTGTTCCCTTCTCAGGCGGTGTTGTGTTCTGATTGCTCCGAATGAATGTTTGGTGAAAAGTCATTCTACCACGCGAATGTGCCGTGATTTTACGGAAGTTTTAAACGGCGGTGTTGTCTTCCTATAAGCACCAAGTTCTATAATTACGGGATTTTACAAAAATATATTACATATCTACCCGGTCAGATTACGTTATTCTAAGTGTGGTCGGCCAAAGAGTAAGATTAGATCATTAACTCCAGATGTCACTTGTGCTGAGTAGAACTATTTCAGGGTTAACATAGCATTTAAAACTCCCCCTTTGTTTTAATTTTTCTCCCCACTGTTCGGGCTTACGCCACATTGAACAATTCACATTGTTGTGTAGGTCTACCTAATGATTATTGTTTGCGTTCAAGACGTGACACTGTTTAATTAAAACCAGAGGCACAAATGTGTTACTGGTGAATTAATTTTTAGTCTAGTGTGCGTAACTATTTTCATCAGCCGTCAATTTAAATATTGATATTTTATTAAAACGTTTACATGTATAACTGCATTTCACGATTCGCTGGCATGATTTGCTTTAGATAAGTGTAGTCACCGTTTGCGTTTCAATTTACACAGTAAAAAAGTTTCTGTACTTGTTTAGCTTATACAAACAATTATTTGGAAAGGTAGTTTCAGAATATTTTCTTGTAACTCTGCAGCTGAAATATTGTATATTTACAACACATATTTAAGAAAAAAATACAGAATTGTTTATGTGACTCGAAGTTTATAATCAACCTAAATTATACAACGCTTGCTTGAGTTAAAATTCAGCGTTGGTTTTACGCATTCCACACTACGGTTTTGTGAAATTTATTCAAACTTATTTGAAGTGTTATGAAAATATGTTTGTCAACTAGATTCGAAGAAATCCCCTGTACAATTACAAACAAAAATACAGTGTATACAGTTGCCGGTAGGAATTGTGTTTCGGAAGGTAGTTTTGAAAGGTGTTAAAGTAAAGGCGAACCAGGTTTAGCAAGAATGTCGTGGGCATGCAGGTGTTTCGGCGGTCTGCGAGTATATTCCGGCGAAGCGGGCGATGTTTGGCCGCTAGCTGAAACCTGTGCATCGCGGGTTCACGGAAAGGCTACGCAGAGAGTAAATGCCACACACGCCGGCTGTTGAGGAACGATCACATGGATACGGGAAACCTCTCCACCACGCACGCGTGCCATCTTCGCCGTGTCTTGTCCGCGGTGAAACCGGTATTTCGGACACGGCGATCGTAAAAGACTTTTAATGTGTTCCGAGGCCGCGAGGCGACGTCGGATTCCGCGCGCCACCTTCTCCCTCGACCTTCTCTTGGCGAGTGGAGAAATCTTCGTCACTCGCTTGCCCCACACAGGTTATTCTTGTCGTCGTCGTCGTCGTCGTCGTCGTCCCCCGTCAACTGCTCCGTTGTTCGACCCGCGTCTTCTCGTTGTGCGGTGCTTATGGATAAAAGGACACCTCTCCGGTTCGTTAGCTACGAGGCGGCTTAGCTAAACCGTGTGTTTACGGAGTCATCTGTTTTGGTGTGTCCTGTTCAACCACTAGCTCAGATGTTGGTCGAAAGTGTGTGTTGCAATTACTTAGTAATACAATATCTGTGTAAGCAGTGTAAAATACTCCACTTATCATTTACAGCTTATTGAGTATTTCTGAGAGCAAAATTTAATGATTTTGTTGTTATTTGCGCAGAATTACATGCGATACGACTACTCCTAGGTTCCCGGTTCATTTATTTTCCGCAATATTTCTGCTGCTTATTAACTGATACTTAGCAACTAGAATTTAATTTACTGATGCCTTTATATATATATATATACATTTAGAGCCTTCCTTTGCCGTAAGAGGGAACATAAATCAAGTTACTGGCTTGAACCATAAAATAAGTATACAGGCCTAGTTAAAAGTATAGAAAAACATAGCAATCCTAGTTTCTTTACACTCAGCGAATAAAGCTGTTTCAAATACGCTGCTTGATTCAGTTCAGATCACTATCTTTATTATGACTGATCAGTCATTTGCAGCCCCGAACATTTGCAAAACCAGTAGGTTAATTTTTAAAAGACCGTCTAATCACGTAATGGGATAATAAACTTCAAATTTTTTTTTTATTTTCTTTTATAGCATTATATATATTTTTTCTATTTAAGCTTGAGGGTATTTTCTTACAGTCACTGGGTTTAAACATTGTTTCAAATGTCTTTATAGATAAGGACCTGTAAGCTCCATTTAGAAATCCATTTATTGACATATTTACGTAAAAACAATATAGTGTTTATTAAATCCACATAAATATATTTGTAAAAATTAATGAGAAAATTGAAATTTGTATAAAGTTCAAAATAAATGTGTAGTTCAGGTACTAAAATATTTTGAAAGTATAAAGAATATCTTTAACATCCCGGAAGAAAGTCTAGGGCTTGCCTGACACACCATTATATTCTAACTTGCAAAGAAGTTGCCGGTAGATCTAAGGAGCAGGTAGTTACGACAGTATATGGTGCAGCTTAGTTGTACGCGAGCCACCGTATACCGCTACAGTTTCGTACACGTAGCCCACTTCACGTGAAGCAAGCTGCTTTCCGGTCGTCATAATTGATTCCACGGCGCTGTTGATATTTGGACCACGTGACAAGTTACGGAAACGATACCGCNTTCCGCAATATTTCTGCTGCTTATTAACTGATACTTAGCAACTAGAATTTAATTTACTGATGCCTTTATATATATACATTTAGAGCCTTCCTTTGCCGTAAGAGGGAACATAAATCAAGTTACTGGCTTGAACCATAAAATANTATATATATACATTTAGAGCCTTCCTTTGCCGTAAGAGGGAACATAAATCAAGTTACTGGCTTGAACCATAAAATAAGTATACAGGCCTAGTTAAAAGTATAGAAAAACATAGCAATCCTAGTTTCTTTACACTCAGCGAATAAAGCTGTTTCAAATACGCTGCTTGATTCAGTTCAGATCACTATCTTTATTATGACTGATCAGTCATTTGCAGCCCCGAACATTTGCAAAACCAGTAGGTTAATTTTTAAAAGACCGTCTAATCACGTAATGGGATAATAAACTNCGCAGCCCCGAACATTTGCAAAACCAGTAGGTTAATTTTTAAAAGACCGTCTAATCACGTAATGGGATAATAAACTGGAATTTTTTTTTGTATTTTCTTTTATAGCATTATATATATTTTTTCTATTTAAGCTTGAGGGTATTTTCTTACAGTCACTGGGTTTAAACATTGTTTCAAATGTCTTTATAGATAAGTACCTGTAAGCTCCATTTAGAAATCCATTTATTGACATATTTACGTAAAAACAATATAGTGTTTATTAAATCCCCATAAATATATTTGTAAAAATTAATGAGAAAATTGAAATTTGTATAAAGTTCAAAATAAACGTGTAGTTCAGGTACTAAAATATTTTGAAAGTATAAAGAATATCTTTAACATCCCGGAAGAAAGTCTAGGGCTTGCCTGACACACCATTATATTCTAACTTGCAAAGAAGTTGCCGGTAGATCTAAGGAGCAGGTAGTTACGACAGTATATGGTGCAGCTTAGTTGTACTCGAGCCACCGTATACCGCTACAGTTTCGTACACGTAGCCCACTTCACGTGAAGCAAGCTGGTTTCCGGTCGTCATAATTGATTCCACGGCGCTGTTGATATTTGGACCACGTGACAAGTTACGGAAACGATACCGCNTATACCGCTACAGTTTCGTACACGTAGCCCACTTCACGTGAAGCAAGCTGGTTTCCGGTCGTCATAATTGATTCCACGGCGCTGTTGATATTTGGACCACGTGACAAGTTACGGAAACGATACCGCAAAGCGAACTGCATCGACTTTTTTCCTACCCTCCTTTCGCAGGACTGTCCGGGTTTTCGCCCTCTCGTTCCCAGCGGGAGAGGAGGCATTTTTTTTATCCCGCCTTTTTGCAAGGGGTTGGGTGGGGTGCTGCGCGGTGCGAGTGTAATTTTGAAGAGTAATCTTTCCGCTGAATGGCGCGACGTAATGACTCGCAATTGAGATCAATTAAGTGTCGGATTGTTGCCGGCGCCCTGTTACACACTTCCCCTACACCCTCGACCGTGATGACGAGGGGGAGGGGAGTGGTTGGCAATAGGGAGGGGGCAGTGGTGGTCCAGCCGGCAAGGGGAGGCCTGGCGAGCTGGTTCTATTGTATGCCTCGGCAGCCGTGGGCCCCCTGGGCACAGGAGGGGAAGTGGAGGGGGTAGAGGGAACGGCGAAGGAGGGGAAATAAGCTTAATGATGTAGTTAAATGTGACAAGTCGTCAATTAATTTCGCAACTCCGCCGTTTAGTTTCAACTCAGCTCAGTCGTGGAAGGGTGTTTCCCTAGTCCAGCGGTAGAAGGGGTGTGCTCCTGGCTGAAGGGAAGGGTTGATCTCGCCAGCTACGAGCTAAATGGACTCACGAACCCGCCTCAGAGGTTTTTATGTGTGCATAACTTTTGGAGGTTATTTGTTTGTAATTTACTCAAATCCTCGCCATTGCATGATTAGTAAAGACATTTTTTGGCAGTTAACCATAGAATCTCCCAACGTACGTAAGTGTATAAACTTAAATCCTGCAATGATATGCACATTGCTGCACATTTTTCACCTAAGATCTACAAAAGTTTCTACTTTGTAAGAAAACCAGTGAAATTATTTCTCATGAACTAGTGAAAACTTTTGAACCATTTATGAAGTTGGTATTGAACGAAACGCACTTCCAACACAAAGTGCGAAAAATTCTAAAATCGTCCAAAAATATGNATTTATGAAGTTGGTATTGAACGAAACGCACTTCCAACACAAAGTGCGAAAAATTCTAAAATCGTCCAAAAATATGTTACTGTTTTTTTTTGAGAACGGCAGTTAATTTTGATCGGCCTATCGATAACTTTTGCAATAAATCAGTAGCACAATTGCCACGGAACCTTTAGTTTTACATACATATCAACACCAGTTTGGAATCTGGTTTGTTTCGTTTATATACATAAGTCCAGATTCTTATTGACTGCTTTTGCAGCAAGAAAATCGTTGAAAATCTTAAAGTCTTGCGGAAATATGCCGTATTATACGTACAATATATAAAGGTCGTTCCAAAATCTAATATTCACACTTCCAGTGTAATTCCGCCAAACAACCATAGGTGTGAAGCCAAACTCTTAAAGGAAAAAGCAGGAATTGGAAGTTTTTATGTGACTGGACGTATATTTACTCAAGAATCCACACTTTCAAGCTTTTTTTTTTGTAAATTAAGTTTGAAATGTCCGTAAAATGCAAAATGTAGTACCGTCCACCCGCCTTCTCCAATTTTAATTAATCCGTCGCAGGCTAATCATTTACTCAAGTACACAACTTATTGACAAAAAAAAGTCTATTTAAACTCACTCTCAATCACCTCCATTAATTTAAGTACTGAATTTTGTATCATCCGGCATTTGTTGAATATTCCGTTTTCAAAACTGGCACATTAATAATAGATGTTCAGAACATATTTGTACATTTGATTTTACTTTGTAATTGTGTCGCAATCGCGCGTAGCTGTAGGCAAGCAAATATAAATGAATATTGACACGCCAAATTGTAGCTGTTGAACATTCAAAAATGCTTTCTAGATTTGCGGTAATACCCGGTACAGTGAAGCCACTTCTGGTTTATGATAATTTGTCTACCCGTACAGNAGGTCGTTCCAAAATCTAATATTCACACTTCCAGTGTAATTCCGCCAAACAACCATAGGTGTGAAGCCAAACTCTTAAAGGAAAAAGCAGGAATTGGAAGTTTTTATGTGACTGGGCGTATATTTACTCAAGAATCCACACTTTGAAGCTTTTTTTTTTTGTAAATTAAGTTTGAAATGTCCGTAAAATGCAAAATGTAGTACCGTCCACCCANTAAGTTTGAAATGTCCGTAAAATGCAAAATGTAGTACCGTCCACCCGCCTTCTCCAATTTTAATTAATCCGTCGCAGGCTAATCATTTACTCAAGTACACAACTTATTGACAAAAAAAAGTCTATTTAAACTCACTCTCAATCACCTCCATTAATTTAAGTACTGAATTTTGTATCATCCGGCATTTGTTGAATATTCCGTTTTCAAAACTGGCACATTAATAATAGATGTTCAGAACATATTTGGACATTTGATTTTACTTTGTAATTGTGTCGCAATCGCGCGTAGCTGTAGGCAAGCAAATATAAATGAATATTGACACGCCAAATTGTAGCTGTTGAACATTCAAAAATGTGTTCGCAGAGGTGCTTTCTAGATTTGCGGTAATACCCGGTACAGTGAAGCCACTTCTGGTTTATGATAATTTGTCTACCCGTACAGNATGCTTTCTAGATTTGCGGTAATACCCGGTACAGTGAAGCCACTTCTGGTTTATGATAATTTGTCTACCCGTACAGCAGTTAGGCGCTATAGTTTCCGAGGAACGGCAAGACAACATTTATTGTAGGTAAGAGATTACCACCTAGGCTTAATAAATATGAGAAGTGACCTTTTAAGTTAGCCATTAAACTTACCCAGGAGTTTATTCCGGTAGCAAAAAAGTCACAACACGCGAAGTTTTGTTTTTAATTTAACCAACACACAGAATTAACAAAATGATACCTTTTTTCCTTTGAAACTTTTTAACGCGTTAAGCTACCAAATAAAACTCCATCCACCCAATACCCACAAGCTAATCGTATTTACCTGTTAACCTTTCATAGATTTACAGTACACGGCAAGAAACCTTGTGCTTGTAACGTAAACCGAAAATAATCAATCCATAATTGGCAAAGTTCTCATCGGATGGAACTACTTTTTCACACTTTTCAAACCCATCTCGAAGTTTCTACTACAGCCCTACGTCTACCTACATGTGCACTTTTTTTTCACTTTGCCCTAATTAACAGTTTCGGCTCTTTTTATTATATTCATTTACTTTATTCTAAACTTCTAGTCCTGTTTGTATCTTAGTGTTTTCCTTTTCCTATTTTATTTCCACGTGTTATTGTGATATTTACGTTAATTTTTGAAGGGAAGTTGTTGATACATGAGTAAGCATTTAAAAAATTGACTAGAAAGGAAAATGCAAAGGGTAAATATATTATACGTTGCGNTTGTTGATACATGAGTAAGCATTTAAAAAATTGACTAGAAAGGAAAATGCAAAGGGTAAATATATTATACGTTGCGCGATCATTTACTATACTTTTACTAACATATTATTTGCTGTAACTGTTGCGCTGTGTTATTTTCAGACCAGGTTTTAAACGTCCGTATGTTCACCTCATGGTCTTTGAAAACGCGNCTAACTGTTGCGCTGTGTTATTTTCAGACCAGGTTTTAAACGTCCGTATGTTCACCTCATGGTCTTTGAAAACGCGACCTTTAGTTTTATCGTGCGAATTCTTAGGCGTACCGTTTAAATTAATTTTATTTTTAATGTTTGGCCTGTGTAAAATATACAGTAAGTGGCTCACGATTAATTGAGTAATTTTGCAAGCCTTTCTTAGTTTCTTCATATAGCCCATTGGATAACATTTCACAAAAAGAAAGTACGTATTAATAATCGCCGTGAACTTGCACCAGTAAGACATTCATGTAACGCCATGAAACTGTTTAAGAAAAATATGGAGATAGTTCTGCTAATTTTTAAGCTATTGTGCATAAAACAAGAACATTCAAACATGCAAACAAGAACACGTGGTTACCAGTTAAAACATTATACTTGTAATTAAACTTGTAGGCATACCACTATTTTTCATTATTTGCAGTCAGAATTACCATAGCTATGCCAGTTTCTATCTTCACACATACGGAGTCAAGAGTGTTTTCCCCCCAAATGTTGACTTCAAAAGTGCTCAATTTGTACCAGCTGTAATCATACTAGTACAACGATAAAAATGTTTTGTTGGATGAAACAAAATTTGTTTGGCGCAACCAAATT
Organism: Clitarchus hookeri; assembly: GCA_002778355.1. NCBI lineage: Eukaryota > Metazoa > Arthropoda > Insecta > Phasmatodea > Phasmatidae > Clitarchus > Clitarchus hookeri. The sequence goes on along the minus strand of NQII01001129.1, from coordinate 195,850 downwards.
AATTGTTTGTATAGCGGCAATGAAATTTTTTTTTTTGTTGAAACCTAATTATATTTGTCTTATTTAATTGTTTCAAACAAAGATTTTGTTAGTGCAACTAAAACTTTGTTTGGCGGTACGTACATTAAACCATTTCTGTTAATATAAAAAACTTTGGATTCCGGCCGAGATTTGAAATTACATTGTCTGCGAGAGTGTGTTACCACCCAGCAACCTCAGCCAAAGTGACTGTTGTTAAAATGCGAATGTTTTTAAATATATACTTTTCGAATGCTGGACAACGTATGCAGATAAATATTTCAAGTTTTACAGCTTTACTTTTTAGTTTCTTGTTTAACTTGTTTTGTAAGGATGTTTATACCATTATTAAGCATCAAAAAATTCACTAACAAACACTGTTACTATCCTAATTGTCACAAAAATACAAACTCTCGAGCTGTATTTTCGAACGAAGATAATCAAATGAACTGCCGAACAAATATATGCAGTTGATTCAACTAAATATTTTGTTGACGGTCTAATTTCTTTTGGCCCAGCACAGGCGTGTATTTTGTTAGATGAACAANGAGGTTTTGTTCATTCAAGCGTGTATTTTGTTAGATGAACAACATTAATTTTGTTACTTTTCAAGTTTTGTTGCGTTACTATATATTTTTTTGGCCCTATACAAACAAGTATTTTGTTGGCTGGAACNGGCCCTATACAAACAAGTATTTTGTTGGCTGGAACAAAACTTTGTCTCAGTGTACTATATCTTGCTCTTATAAGATACTGAAAATCATTGGCGATATATTGCAGATGGTAACATCGCCAATATTGACGAGGTAGATTTTGGAGCACTAATTAAATGTGATCGAAGAGCGGCTAAAAACAAGACAATGTGTTGTTTCACTTCGCTATCGGTGGCAAATATTAATGAAGTGATGTCAGAATTTACATTCATTGCACTACTCTCATTTACGATATTTTACCATATGTACNGGCAAATATTAATGAAGTGATGTCAGAATTTACATTCATTGCACTACTCTCATTTACGATATTTTACCATATGTACTGTCGTTAAGAGTAAAACAATATCGTACTCTTGATATATATATATCGTAATACCATGCATGTATAGTCATTGGAACAACGGGAACGTCGGTAGTGTGTGGCAAGGGGTTCTGGTAGCAGGATTCTAACCGCCTCGTGTTTGATTGTCCTTTGGCGCGCAGTCTTCTTACCGGACCTGTTCCTCGTGAGCTTCCTTCATCCCCGCACCGTATTGATCCCCCTTGTNGGCAAATGTTAATGAAGTGATGTCAGAATTTACATTCATTGCACTACTCTCATTTACGATATTTTACCATATGTACGGTCGTTAAGAGTAAAACAATATCGTACTCTTGATATATATATATATATCGTAATACCATGCATGTATAGTCATTGGAACAACGGGAACGTCGGTAGTGTGTGGCAAGGGGTTCTGGTAGCAGGATTCTAACCGCCTCGTGTTTGATTGTCCGTTGGCGCGCAGTCTTCTTACCGGACCTGTTCCTCGTGAGCTTCCTTCATCCCCGCACCGTATTGATCCCCCTTGTNGTTGGCGCGCAGTCTTCTTACCGGACCTGTTCCTCGTGAGCTTCCTTCATCCCCGCACCGTATTGATCCCCCTTGTACATTCTCCACACCTCTCCGGAACAAGGGCGCTCGAGTGCGTGCTTTTGTGTGTGTGTAACCTGCACCCTCCCCCTCCTTTTTACCCGCCCTCGTGCGATACAAGGCGAGCCAACTGGCCTCTTGGTTGGTCCACTCGCCCAGCGAGCGAAAAGAGAATGGCTTGGGGGGTGGGGTTAGGGGCAAGGGATGAATCCGGACAACGGCGCTACAAATTATGGCACCCATTATTAGGACGTGGGCGGAATAAAATCGTGATAGGGAGACCCTTCCCTCCCAGACCCCTCCGCACAACGCTCTTTACGTCCTTTCCCCTCCGTGCTATCACCTTCTCGGCAATAAGCTCTCTGCACNCACGTAGCAAAAAACAAAGGGAAAAGAAACGGTGGGGATCTTATCAAAAGCCTTTATTTTGAATGGGCGAAGGCCCTCCCAAAGGTCATCATTAACTACTAATAAATATAATTTATTGTTGACTCAGATGTTAACTTTTGAGATTGATGAAATGTATAGACTGTGTTTAACAGTCACATGGCAATAAATATGTTAAAAAGAGGTAGAAAGATAACATTTGGCAGAAAGGAAAAATTTTGCGAGGCCTTAAAAAGTGGTCACTTTACCGCGAATAGTCTATAAGTCTCAATACTTTCTCTTTTATTCTCTATACGTTTATAATATTCCAGTATGCGGATCCTCACAACTGCTTCTCTTTTTAATTTGCTCTTAAGCAACTTTTTCATATGTTCAAAAATATCGTAATGGATATAAGGTATACGCCGGATTCCATCCTTTGTCAAAATCATTTGTTCGCGTGGGTTCCTGTATTTTGTAACCAAAACCTCAAGAAGAGAATTTTCTCTGTCGGAAAATTGGAAGTTGCGCCTTATTTCACCAAAACCGCATCACACAGATGAAAAACTCCTGCCAGTACTTTTCCCAAACCATCAGTAACCTATTTTCTTCAATGAATATAAATTAAACACTCTGGCGTGCCGACTTCCATAATACGCGTCTTCGGTACTCACTTCGGGCCAGTGTAAAACTTAAAAATTTGAGCCACTCTGGCAGAAATTTCGTTAGCAAAATTGGCAAAAACCACTTTCTAGCATAGCACTTCCTGAGTTTTCCTGTTCAGACCAGCAAAATGCAGTGGACTTCAACATCTTCTATAGTATTCCTCGCGCTCTTAACTTACTAAAACATGCGAGATCACCGAGATAAGCATTACAAAGTTGAATCGCTGACTTAAAATTCAGTGTGACATGCTACACAATAAAAATTGAGGTAATGTGCAACTACGAGCATGTTAAGAAGTGGAAAGCACAGAGAAACGGTCCCTCGGCTCAGTGTATTCCACTGAAAATGAGTGGGAATCGCGCTTTAAGAAGAGGGATATTGCTCCTTAACGGCGGACGGAGCAGTTTTAATTGATTTAGGACATTTTATAGTATTTCAGTTTTAAAGTGTAGTGAAAATGGAACACTAAAATCTTGTGAACGGACTATCAGAGTGTATTCGAAATTAATTAATAATTAATAATTATACTACGTAATTTTACATAACTACCTATGAATGAGCATACGTAGCGTGTCACCTCCCTCTTAAGTACGTTTTGTAAATACTAAAAGGGATTAATAAACTGTTACATACCCGAGTTACTTTAAGTAGTTCTGTTCGAGAAGGCGTCTGCAAGTTCAATCGTCAACAGATTGATGTAAATTACTCGGGCCCTAATCGGACTTTCATTCACGATCCCGCTGTTACTCTGCGGCGAACACTCCCGCGAAAGTAAAACTGATTCCAAGCAACCACGCCTTGCGAATCAGTTTGAATAAAACCCTATGACTTCAGTTTATCCAGACTCGAAGCTGGCTTGCAGTTGACCCCGAGCGTCTATAACGCCTCGCGAGCCAACTACCAGCTTCCCCATGTACAATCAGAATACCGTCTTCCTATACTCCAATAAGTTGGTAGGTCTCTTCCCTCCCTAACGCGTCTCCCTTATATAGACAACAACACAAACAAAATACTTCATTTATTTATCAAAATCACATAAAACTTACACAATACTTGGCATATATTTTCAATGTCTCATATAACAAATTACAATAAAAAATTCACTCCTCAATATCAGATTTTACACTGTTGTATTACTTGAGGGAATTTCCCTTATGGTCTTTGGCTTCTCATTGGCTGACCAGAATGTTTTGATTGCAGGTTGTCCTTTACAATGGTGTTCATTTTAACCATAAAAAAGATCCGCGCAAGCTGCCTTATTTTCTGTTTTCTAAGTCACCGTGCACAATTTCTTAGAAGTCGTGGGCGCGTTGAATTAGAGATACAAGTCACCCCTTCAAAACAGCTATTTCCAGAAAATACAATTTGTGCTNTTAGAGATACAAGTCACCCGTTCAAAACAGCTATTTCCAGAAAATACAATTTGTGCTGGGCAGGCATTCTCCCCACACTACCTATAACACGCTCTTATTTACGACTTGACCAACATTAATTTTACATTTATTTGTTACTACACAAGCAACTATTTGGAACTGCTATTGTATCTGTTATGCATGCCTGATGGCGAATGCAACGATACCCCACACCATAAATTCAAATATCCAAATATTAGGCATTTAACATGTGCTCCATTTGGACGCATAACAAGCGCTTTCAAGTTAGTATGGGTGTTCTTTAAATAGCCATTTAGTAATACTAAATACGAGACTGCAATCCCTCTCCTATTTACCTAGCATTTTCCACCGTCTATTTCCAAAGGAGACAAAATATTCTATCTCAAAAGTATTGTATATATTATTGTTTGCTTTGCCAAATACCGTGTTTTCTTCATGAGATCTAGGGAATGCCTTCGAGCAGTATTTATTATTTAAACATTGAGAAACTGTACACAAACGGAGTGCAGGTTCCCGTCGATATTCGCCTATTCGCATGCTGTGTGAAGCTTTGCAAGTGTGCTGAGAGCGGTAGGAGTTCATAGCGGAGTCCTGTAAACACACAGAAANGTCTATACGCATGCTGTGTGAAGCTTTGCAAGTGTGCTGAGAGCGGTAGGAGTTCATAGCGGAGTCCTGTAAACACACAGAAAATAGTTTAATGTTGTGCCAACAGTATTAATGTTTCTACAACAGTAATTTTTTGTTATATGTNAAATAGTTTAATGCTGTGCCAACAGTATTAATGTTTCTACAACAGTAATTTTTTGTTATATGTGAGCCGTCAATAACTAATATTGCTGTTAATTTAATATACTTTTTAGCTAATAATAATGTAACATTAAGTTCTTTTGTAATAACGTTTCCTCCTTACTGTACTGTCAATATTAAAGTGGTGTTTATGTTGCGGCAAAACAAATTTATCATTGAAGTGATGTTAACATATGTGGTAAAAATTGTCCTCTATTTTATTTGCTTTAAAAAAAAGCATTCCTATGTGAAATAAATTAAGTGTGATTAATTTTGTCACACAAATAAATATTACTAACAAAAAAAATTACGGCCGGAGTGGAATCAAACCCACGCCTTAAGTGCTTGACGTCCTACCAACTGCTATATCTGAACATGTCTGACTGTGTTTCATATTGTTGGTATTAAGTAGAATACGACAAACTGCAGTTCTCTTTCATTATGTAGATATATTTTATGGTATAGAAATATATGCATATTTGGCACACGTTAACTACTTTGCAAGGCTCGAGAGCTGATCTAAGCTACATTTAGTTCTCATCCTATGCTTTAAAATTTAAATACAGTGGTTTCATTTTACGAGGTTATCGCTGTCCACTACTATTCCTGATTTTACAACGCCAATTCAGAGTAAACTCGTGTTGGTTGGACATTTCTTTACTGTCGCAGTAACACAAGAAATATTTTGTTCTTCCTGTAATTTTTAGCGTAATACATTTGGTTTGCAGCAACATTACTTACAGATAACCATTAACACTTCAATAGTATACGTATTTGCATTATAGTAATATAATACTTTGTAAATGGTTAACATTATTAATTTTGTCACAGCGTTGTTAATTTTACTACAACATAAACGTTTAAAGAAATGCCTCAATAGTATTTCTTTGTTGCAAGAACATTAGACGTACTTCTTTGAGGCCTGGGTTCGAGTTCCTGCTCTATCAGGAATTATAATCCCTGCTCTGGATAATTTTAGTTTGTAGCTAGAGTGTGTTACAAAGGCGTCATCCATTCGTGATCCAGAGGTGTAGAAACTTCTAGTAATAAGATTATCTACCGGAAAGCTAAGTGACTGCATTGGGCAAAGACAGTGTGGCCTCTCTTGTGCGACATGCTTTCGATAGTAGACACGGTGTCTGAAGTTAATGACCCTTTAAATAAGACGATTTTTTTGAACACTTAAACTGTTTCAAAGAAATAATTTTAATTTTTTATGTAACACATTTAAATCGTAGCGAATCAACAAAGTTTCTGTTGCTCTACTGGGGTACAACTGTCCTCTTAATTCGATTAATAGTTTAGCTTCATTTATGATCTTATTTTACTGGCGCTGGTTTCTCAGCGCGCTTAACCAGTCACAATTTTACTTAGTTTGCAGCANTCATTTATGATCTTATTTTACTGGCGCTGGTTTCTCAGCGCGCTTAACCAGTCACAATTTTACTTAGTTTGCAGCACGTGAAATGACACGAATAATTTAACGTTTCGATGAGATGTTTAGGAGGTAAACGCCACTGGTATCCTAGAGAATTCTATTTGTAAAGCATCTCCGTGGCAGAAATAGTTTTCAAGTTAGTGCTTTGTCAGTCGTACTGCATATTGAACGCTCATCCCAGTGACTTGGAGATCTTACATAAATTCCCGGTTAAAGTGGCGGCGCCAGCTTGAAACAGTTTACAGTCCGTCATGTTCACGATTTATTATTACGAATGTTAAACCACATTTCTTGCCAGATTCATATTTCACGGACTGCGTTGTTCTTGTGTGGTCCATATGTAAATTAGGACAATAGTTGAGATGTATAATCGCATATAAATTATGGTTCAAGGGAATCTTCGCAGTAACATATCTTCGGGTTTGGGCTTTTGCATGTTAGAGAGCAGCATTAGTAGGTTCATCGTTAACTTGTGAGTACTTTTGAATACCTTTCTTGGTTTATTCTTCAATCCGTCACGCGCAAAAATTAACATTTTCTTATAATCGACGTCTGAAATTCATCCCCCTTGCGTGTATGCGAAACACATTTCAATGTGTTCAAACATTAATGTGAACGTTATATGAAAACATGGCAAAGGCATAGAAAACCAATTATTCTTTATCCGATGCCAAAATTACTAGACATAACAACAATCCTTTTCTTAAAAAAAAAAAAAAATAATAATAATATTAGGGCAATTATTTTTTGGAGGTTGGTTTCAAACGTATTTAGTCAACCGTTAACGAGCAATTGTTTCTAGAACTCCTGTTCTTGGGGTTGCCTTCACTGAGAGCACATCACACTGGACATGTTCTAGAAAGACCTCTGAAAGGCGTACGACGTATAACGTACCAGACAACATCCTGTCTGGGGCACGAGGTGACGTAAGTACGAGGTCAAGTGTCGGCTTTCAGAGCTGCAGTCGCCGTCATGCGAGTGCAGTTCGGACGATGTAAAAGGGGGACCGGGCGTGGCGGTAATCCGCGCTCAAGGGATTACTCACGAGGCCTTGGAAGGGCCGGCCTTGTCCGCGAAAGACGACTCCGCCGCGCGGGACACATGGCGGACGGCGGTGGTCTCTCGTCGTTGCAGCTCTTAATGCCTCTGCACTTGCACCACCCACCCGCGTCTCCCATCGGCGAAATTTACCATAGGACAGTTGTTCTCAAGCTATGGTCCGCCTACCACTCGTAATTTATTCGAACTTCGATACTGTTGATTTTTTAATATCAAATTTAATGGTGACGGTTACACGTTTTTATGGTGGTAATTTATTCTAATGAGTAGTTTGCTAGTTGCATGGAAGAGGTATTGACGAAGTGATCCGTGTTAGATCGACAGTCTAGTTGATCATGGTAAAGGAAACTTTGAGAACCAGTGTCCTAGGATATTGTACGGCCACTCAAAGATTCAACAGGCAATCCAAAAAGAGAGGATCACGCAAATTCTCATGTTATCAGCACATACTTCTTTCGTATAACTAACAATTGTGCTGATATAAATTCTCAGTACTGTGCTGTAATCAATGTTCAGGGTTGCAACAGCCAAGTTTCTGTAGAAACCTATATTAGCTTCACAATGCGTGTAATTTATTACGGTTATTGTTATTGTAGGGACAATAAAACGTTACTGAAGTTTGGTGTTAGAAACGGCATTTCCTGTATAAAATATAATCACAAACAGGCCTGTGACCATCAAGTATGTTGATCTTATTATATATTTTTAATTATGTATAGATAGGGCCAGTTACATATCTTATTGCTGTTCTGTATTAACAGTTTTGGAGGGTTCGTGGTTCAGAAATTTGGTTTATGCTGACAAAAGTCTTCTTAACGAAAGTTTAGAATCTCGTAATAAAAGAACACGCGGAAGCAAAAACTGCCGTATAAATTGTGAATCCACATGCGTCAACAGTGGCTGTACTTTCTATCACTTCGTCATTCTGTAATTGTCAATCAGGCAAACATGCTGGATGATAGAAAAGAGGGTAGGAGTCAATTTTGATCGCTCGAAGAGAAAAAGAAAATCAAAAATGAAAAAAAATGAAGTTTGGTGAAAAGAGGTGGCCGTTATTTCCAGGAATAATTTGATGAGTATTTTTTGGTTCGTAGGCATGCTTTCAGAAGCTTAAAACAAATATTTTATTAACGTAAAAATTAAATCTCTGAAAAATAGTGAAATTTTCGTAAATTGACTACAGTTNTTTAAAACAAATATTTTATTAACGTAAAAATTAAATCTCTGAAAAATAGTGAAATTTTCGTAAATTGACTACAGTTAGAAAATATTTCCCAGGGAAATATCGATGCTTTTGCAGATAGATAAGGAGGGAAATATGTTCTGTCGTATGCTAGGAAGATGTATCAGGAAGCCTACAAAAGTCTTGTCCATCTCTTTCAAGTGGAGCACACGCGAGATTAAATCCGTCCTCCGGCAGAGATTAGAAACTCAGGCTCCATTTTACCTCAGGAACCTCCCAGAGTTGTACTGGCGATGGGTGGACGGGGGTGGGGATGCAGCCCGCCCGAAGTTCAGCCACTTGAAACAGAGTGGCGCAACTTTTGCCGGCGACGGTACATNGGTTGGCTGGTTGTGTGATTGGGGGGGGGGAGGGGGTAACTAGAAGCAGTAACTTGACGTGCCGGCAACCAGCGGGGCCAGACCTCGCGTCTCTATTATGTCCATACGTTACGCCGATCCTTCCTCGCGCCATTACGTCTAACTGCCCCCTTCTTCCCTTCACTCCGTCCTCCTCCTCCCTCGATCCTCTTCAGCCAGTGCCCTCTCTTGTTTCTCTCCCCGCCGTCTGGTAACGGCCGTGTGTGGTCCAGCTAGGGATGCTGCAATCTCGAGAAGCGAAGCTTTTACCGCGGAGACACCGTGTGTCAGACGGACTCGCAGTTGCTGCACTACGGGCGCGACGTTTACCTACCAGGGTTGTAGGTCCTCCTTAATAACATACGCACACACATGTACACGCAGGGAGGAACTGAACGCTACGGACACACATCGGGAGGTGAAACGTCATCAAAAAATGCGAAGAAAAGAAAATGTAAAGACTCTTGAAAGTGTAGCTGAAGCAGACGTTTAATATTAGTAACACAGGCAGGTTTAAAGATAAATCTCTGGGTTTCTAGATTAGGCTTTACTGAACGGCTAAGCGCAAACCATACAAAATTGTGTGTCGGTATCTATCCCCATCCACAAAAAAAGGGTGTTGAAACCTCATTTGTACATTAAAAAAAATGGTACTTTACGGCATTTGTGGGTTCTTCTCTGAGGATTGGTAATCTATGTCAAACAGAAAGGTAACTTGCGTCAGATACACTTTCAAGGGTGGGTACACACTTCCGGAATAGACTTGGGATATAGGTCATTTATACATTTTCTACACAATTTTTTATGAGGAAACACTTGATGAAGTTTGTTGTTGAAGTTTGTTTCGCCGTTTATATATTTCCTTTGATACCAGCAAGTCTTAAATTACGTTGATGTTAATGCGTTTGCTATAGTATCAAATTTTGAACATTGCGGCAGGCTGTCAAAAGTTTTTGAACGTTTCTTGATAGTTGACTCTAATAAAACAAAATTATATCAGTCTAATACAAATTACTACCGTTTCTTATAGATATGTTAATACATACTGCTTTTAAAATTTATACCACTTTTTTTGTTATGCTGGTGTATATGACGCAGGGTAAGAGAGGACAATTAGACGCAGCATTCTTGTAAATTATAGAAAGTATAAAACAATATTTCAGACTATAGTTTAGGCTTTATATTACATGTTATTGGCACCAAAAGATGGATGCGGCTTTTTAGCACATGCTTATTTGTAAATGTGAATACCTAGACAGTTCTTTGTAAAATAAAAATAATTTTTAATATCATATTTGTCGATATTTTGGCAAAACGTTCCACAAATAAAAGCGTCCCATTAATACTGTGGTTGTTCAATCACCTGAGTGATATGCTATGACTTATCGAAGAGTAATTTTCAATAATGAATGCAGAATATGTCTTANCAATCACCTGAGTGATATGCTATGACTTATCGAAGAGTAATTTTCAATAATGAATGCAGAATATGTCTTATGGCTCAAAAACTAGTAACACCACTATGATTTATGCCTCTGTCCCTTGACAACGAGGTCTTGAGACGCCGGCGAGTATGAAGTGAAGTAAACATGGAGTAGCAGCGGAAGGCAAGGACGGGGGTAACAGCAGTGCACCTCAAATGAACTCGCCGGCCTAGGGCAACGTCCGCTGAGTTTCCTATGTGCGGAAACTGCGCGCAGAATGCCTGAAAGCCTGGCGACCTATGGAACTGTCCTTGAACAAGGACAGCGATATGCAGTACAGTCTATTCACGGTCTCTTCACACTTTTTGAATCAAACCTTTGAAAAAAATCACCCCATGTGAAATGCTTGGTTATTAGCTAAATATGCCATGTATCACAAGCGTTTCATACTTCTCTTAACATAAACGCATCTTATTTTCGATTGAATTGAACTTTTATATATATTTTATCTAAAAGCTATATTTATTAATTTATATATATGTATAGTAACACAGAGAAAATAGGCATGTTGGTAATGCCTAGTACGAAATAGTTCCTATGCACACTATTATTAAAGTAAGTGCGCACGAAAGCGGCCCGTTGTCCCTTTGGTGCAATTTTCTAGTCATAGTAAAGCTATGTCTGCCGGAGGCGGAGGAATAGTTTGGAAGTAGAACCTAATCACGGCTTCAGAAATGTTGGAATAAACCGTGAATGGACTGTGCGTACGCACAGACGTCATAAAAATTCCCTGTATTTAAATGGAAGCGCGCTGGCCAGAACTCACCTCGCACGTCACACATCACACCTTGCTTCGATCAGACACAAGAAACAACGAGTTTGTTTTTCCCGAGTGCGATGTCCAATGTGCCGTATGTCAAATTTCTCTCCTACATAGTGGCCACTTCTGCAATGTTTTGTAGTCTTTGTTTTTCGTTGCGCTGTGTTGCGAGCCGTGTTTTTGGAAAAGTTATCTTCGTAAATTCAACGTTGGGTATTGCGTGCAGAGCAGGTGACGTTAAAGAAAAATTAATAAACGTCGTTTCTACTAACCCAAAAATATGAAAAGATTGTGAAAAAAAGCGGGGGTGGGTGGGGAGGTTCTATAGCTCGGCATGTGCGTACCCGCAGCCTTGTGATGTAACCCAGGCCTACATTTACCCTGCGCGCAATGTGATTCAACTGTCTACATGCGCCGACGTTACTCCGTCTCTACTTCCTTCACTGGGGAATTCCCAAAAAAACCAGAGAAACCCCTCCCCAGTCAGTTGCCAAAGTTGGAGGATTTGCGAAAGCAACGAACATCAATTACCTTTTTTTGTACTATATTTTGTTGGTCAGAGTAACTTTTAACATTTTTTGTAAACTTCCCCAAAGATATTACAGAATGCAGTAAGAATTGACCATGGTGGTTACCGAAGTACAAAAATATGATACAAATGTATACAAGATTATATACAAAATCTTTCAAATTCAAATTGAAATTACTTCATAATACAATTTTAAATGCTACATTAAAAATCATCGCAGGAAAAATACGTATCATCAATAATGANTTCTATAGCTCGGCATGTGCGTACCCGCAGCCTTGTGATGTAACCCAGGCCTACATATACCCTGCGCGCAATGTGATTCAACTGTCTACATGCGCCGACGTGGAACTACGTTACTCCGTCTCTACTTCCTTCAGTGGGGAATTCCCAAAAAAGCAGAGAAACCCCTCCCCAGTCAGTTGCCAAAGTTGGAGGATTTGCGAAAGCAACGAACATCAATTACCTTTTTTTGTACTATATTTTGTTGGTCAGAGTAACTTTTAACATTTTTTGTAAACTTCCCCAAAGATATTACAGAATGCAGTAAGAATTGACCATGGTGGTTACCGAAGTACAACAATATGATACAAATGTATACAAGATTATATACAAAATCTTTCAAATTCAAATTGAAATTACTTCATAATACAATTTTAAATGCTACATTAAAAATCATCGCAGGAAAAATACGTATCATCAATAATGACATCATGAAAACAACTCTTCTCACCCCTCGTCGGAACAGAGATCTGAGTCCCTCTCTGATTATCCCGCCACAAGACAGGACCCCACTCCTTTTATTTCTTCCGTGTCGTTCTCTGGAACGATTTCCAGAAGTCAGGAAATGTAGAAGGCGGCCCTCGGTGACGTCACGTATGACACGCATGCTCGTGGTGCTCGTAGAAGGTCTTGATGAGTGGAGGGAGGATGTGGGGAGAGACCCGAAAATGAAGAGAGCAAGCCGGCCGACGCCCAGTACCGTACCGGCGCTCGCTCTAGCAGCAGTACAACGGGGCACCACGCACCCAGGTAAGGTACACGTCCCGGACGTCGTCAGCGACTCCCGCGTAGTTTGACGTAGACCAGCAATCGTAGGACGTATTTCTTTAAACAGGTGCTCGTCGTTGGATGCGACACCGCCGCACAACATTGCGTGTAAAGTGAGTGAAAGAAGGGAAGAATGTCGGCGATGTTTTGTGGCGCAGTGGCAACGGCGCCCGCCGGCAAGAGGGCGGTGCTTGGTTGGACGGCTGAGCGGCAGGGTAGGATGCAGCTACACGGGCTGCAAGCAGGACAAGCCCGCAGACGGTGGAGTGGCCTTTGGGGCGCATAGCACCGGTGCTGCCGTGGCCGTGCCAAGCCGGTGAGCGATGCCGGGTCGCATCGCCGGGTCGCTCCCCTCCAAACACTTCTCGGCGACATTGTGCCTCGCGTTCTGGCATCCTCCCGCCGCTTGCCAATTTCGTGTTTAGTCTAGCGCCAGACGCATCGCTCCTCCGCGGCCGCTTTTGCTACGTACGTCGCTCGAGTCCGCGCCCAAGGCTTCGTCCGTCCGCAAATCACTTGGCGAGCCACGAATAAAAAACCCCCTTCATTCACGATGCTCTGAATTACATCTCCGCCTAACTTTAAACTAAGTGAGTTATAAACCGTGAAATATCCCTACTCCGGGCACCAACGGCAGCTACTAAAGAGTAAAACGGGAGAGAAATGACAGTCGAAGTAAGTGTTGAAATACAATATATTGAGGAGCATAGGCGTGGCGTGGTCCAACAGAAAGCTATGGCCCAAAACAAAAGCATTACGAACACCAATAAAAGTAAAGGACAACTTATACCACCGCATTGTTCAGTAAGGGTACAACTGTGAGGTGAAAAGTCATGCCTGGTCCAAACTATGGCTGGTAATGTAAAAAAAATCATCTGAATTACAGCGTCTTTGTACGGAAGAGAACGCGTGTCTGCATTGATATGCATGTTATAAAATATTTCCTACTTTTATAGATATCTGTTGGCAGCTTCACTGCAAATCCTAAAGCGCTTCACGTGCAAATTTTCATGTCTTTTTGAGGAGAATACTTACCCGAAATCTTGAATTTATGGCATTTTTGCCATGACCCAGCAGTACAGAGTTTATCTCATATTTTATGGATCGACATGGTATTATTGGTACATTTTCTTATGTCGTTACTGTTTGAGTATTATCGCAATTGTCCATACTGCAATCGCATCCAAGAAAAAATCATCCGTTTCTTTTCCACAGTTACGACTTACGAATTAATGAAGGTAGCTAAGTTGTGGCCCTAATGGCTTGATAAATTTTGTTATGCTCTGCCGCACACGAAAAATTTCGGTACTTATTCTGGGATGGAATTTGTGGTGAAAACTGGATAAATTCAAGATGCCGGGTATCGACCCTTGTCAAGTCTTCAGATCTACAACCAGTAAGTAAGTTTTTTCCCTTAAATGTGCAATGGTAAAACAAAGCCCAGTTACACGGGAGTCGTTTTGTTAAACCTAGGGTCTATTTATTTACGTTTCATTAAATTTTATCAGTAATACGAAGCATCTCACATGCTGTTCATGTGTCCGGCAGTGAATTCTGACGCTGGTATAAAAAAATGGTTAAGCCAAAATTTACTCGTTTTAATTTCCTTTTGGGATCAAACAAAGTTCCTCGGCATCTGCAGTATCTTCCGGTCGCAGCACGGCGTTACAAAGTCCCTCGCTTTCCTCTACGCGAGGCGTATTCCCCCCTCTCTGTCACTCCTCCCACGACCCAGTGAATATTCCTACTTTAACGTTTCTTACGGGCGGCCGTCTCCGGCAGTGGGTTGGTGCATGGAGAGGGGGGAGGTAGGGAGGAGTGTGGTCGCGATTTAACGCTAATTTGGCTCGCCATGGAACCTCTTCTTCCCCGCCGACCGTAATGCCGACCAGCGTTTTAAACGGGTAATCCTACCGCCCGCTCCCCGCATCACCCTTGAGCTCCGCGCCAAGGCGGCGGCGAAATATTAGCGGGAAATTAATCCAGGGAGCCGGCGAGAAATCCCGCGGAGGAGAAGAGCAAGAGCAAGGCGGAGTGATACCGGTCGAACATAAAGTTCCGCCCTCGGGATCTGGTCTCCGGGATCAGGCGGCGTGGTGGTCTGGTGGACACCGTCGGTCCGACCGGGATGAGAAGTCTGGCTTTGGCGGTAAAGGAGGCTCAGCGATGGGATGAATTGGCGCATAGTGATCACTGTCCCTAGGTGACGTCACAGAGACTGAAGGCGAGGGAGACGTTTTTTCGTCAACCGCGCATGTCTCCTTTGACTAGCCATGCCAGCACAACTGTCAAGTCCCATTGTCAACAGTGATGCACGTGTTTGTTCACATTTGAATTTTCAAAAGACAGGTCCTCTTATATGATAAAACACGTTGACTAATTATAATATAATTTAGCTGCATCAAAAACATAATTAGAGGAAGTGTGCAAGTATCTCAAAACACCTACTTCAATAAACAGTGTTCTAATCTTAGGTCCTATCTACGTGGTTTTTGATCGTGATATTGGTAGAAAACAGTCCAATGCTGGAATACAGGGAGTGGCTATTGCGCAGTTTGTATGAGCACTCTGCCCCATTTTCACTCTACCTGATATCAAAGGCAGTGGCTCGTTATCTGTTATAATTACTGGTTCAACTGCTACTACTAACTACACATACCTACCTGTGATGCAAGTTACTGTTACAACCTTCAGTACCAAACGATCGAGAGTGTTTGATCATTCGGTTATAATTATGAAGGCCTTACTCGCAATTGGCAGACCAGGCCAATTGACTAAGCAAAACCGACTGTATATCTACCCTCCCCCTCCCCCAAAGTTTAAATCTTTATTTCAGAGGAATGCCGATACAGTGCTTTATCATACGCCTCCACGCTTTCTTGTCAATTTGCTCATCATCCCGTTTTAGAGAAATTGTTCGCTTAAATAATATAATAATAGAATATGGTTATAATTATACTACTGCCTGTTGCCACCTTTCGGCCACTGACAAGACAAGATGGATTCCCGTTTTTAGGCTGAGACTTCAAGTTATAAAAACACTGGGTATTTTCTTCTTCTAACAAGCTGTGGCTTCCTGGGTTTGATTCCCATTTCACTGGATTGTAGGTTTCATTATGGCACGAAAAAGAGTGAAATGGACTTACTTAAGTGTAAATGATATCAACGTCTGCTTTGTGCCATGAGAGTTATATAAAAGTCCGTAAGTTTTCTGAGTTTGCTGACTTTCATGTTGGGACTTCAATGGCTAGTATAGTACTTCATCTTACGTTAGCTCTGTAAGTGTTACGCGAAGACTGGAGTGACTGCAGTACATTAGTATCGCGTGAGGGGCATTGTACCGCTTCACAAATGCATCATGCCCACGGTAAAGTAGTGTTAATAATTGGCAGATTTTTTGACAAAATATTTACGTGAACCTTTTTTATGCACCAAAGTGACGTATTTTGTACTATGCATATTGCAAAACTGTTGAAATGCTGAATATTCCATATGCTATATATGCAAATCATATATGTTTAGGGCCTGTATCGGTTTTAACCTTTAAAATATACACTCGTAAGTGTAATTTAAGTTGTTTTGAAATTAATGTTTACGTTAAGTGACCGGAATAAATATTTCAAACTTCAACACTTTTGAAACTTTGTTTTCTAGTTTTTATAAAAGTTATTTTCTGAAATAATAGTAGTGCTTGATCTCATAAGGCTACTTTCCGAAGGAAAGAAAATGTTATGAGATCACTTTCCTTATTGTGTGTATGTGTGTGTGTGTGTGTGTGTATGTATTTGCGTGTGTGTCCCCCCTTTCAATTTTTGAACGCTTGGCCCGAATTTCACCATACTTGGTACACATATAGTAATTTGTAAGGACACCTGACTTTTATAGTTTTTGACAACGTCGGGCACTTACTTTCAAAATGGCGGCCATTTTAAATTTTGGGATGATGTGTTATATTTCGGGAACCATTCAACCGATTTAAACCAAATTTTATATTCTGGCAGAGCATCGTGTAAGAATTACATTTTTTAATGGATATTGTTGTTTTTCTGCCATTTTGGAAAAGAGCAACAAATAAAGAAATAAATATTTTTCATTATATATCGAAAACTGTATAATTAATTCTCACATAATTTGGCAGATAAGTAATGCTATGCTAGACCAAATAAACGTAAGTAGTTTAATTTTATTAGGTACTTACTTTAAAAATGGCGACAGCATAAATCTTTTTAGGTTTTTTGGTATATGTCATACCATTTAAACAATTTCGACCAAATTTTGTATACTGAAAGTATCTGTTAGGAGATATTAGAACTATCAACTGTATAAACACCGAGCATCTTTTTCCCGCCATTTTATTAGACAGCACCGTGAGAATAAATAAAGTTTTTATGTAATATCTTAGGAAACAATAGGCCGATTCCTATTAAAATTGGCAGACAAGTAGGTCTGAGGCAGATGATGTTAAGTGGTATGTTTTAAGCATATCATACACATATTTTCAAAATGGTGCCCATATAGCCATTTTTAGTCTAGAATGCTATTTCAACCATCAAATATGTCTATGCAGAGCCTCATTTCTCTACAATTTTGTATGATAGCCCCACTCGAGAAACAATCAACCCATTCTTACAAAATTTGGCGAAGATGTACTGTGGCAGGTGGCGGGCTAAAAAATAACTGTAATTTTGTGTGCAATATATACGAAGTTATGTAATCTACTTTAACTTAACTGTGTATATTGGCAGTGTACGATCATCGAATGTGCCACTACAATACTTTTTGGTCCTCCATTTATGAAGATCGTCATATGAAAATTATGGAGGTTTTATGCCATATCTCGGGGACAAATCAACCGATTCCCACCAAACGTTACACTGGAACATATCAAATAATTTGTAAAAAATTGTGAACACTATAAATGCTACAGAAGTCCATGTAAACATTCATGATTTAAATGGGTCAGACAACGATGTTCAAAATGGCGACGTCTTAAATAATTTAGGTAAGTTTGCCACATATATTAAACAATTTAACAAAATTCAACCAAATTTTGTATTTAGACATTATACATTAGAAGCATCGTATATAGAGCCTCTTTTTCGGGAAATTTTGTACATTTGCATCAAATACGAAAATTAAATTTTTAACTGCATATCACAGAGACCAAACAACTTATTTCCACTTAGTTATTCACACAAGTAAAGCTACGGCAGGCCATGTAAACTTACATGTTTTTAGTGGNTTAACTGCATATCATAGAGACCAAACAACTTATTTCCACTTAGTTATTCACACAAGTAAAGCTACGGCAGGCCATGTAAACTTACATGTTTCTAGTGTCTCAGTCACTGATTTTTAAAATAACAGCCCTCTTAATATTTTGGGTTAATAAACCCTATAATTCGAAACATCAGGCTGATTAAATCAAAAGTTTTTGCTCGGAATCCGACCTCCATAATGCAGGGAATTGCACACTTATGCTAGCTTATTGTACGTGGTTTTCTGGGTTCAAGTCCCGGGTAACGCACGTGTGTATTTTTAATTGTCTCACTAATTTTGCATACGTTTCTGGTTTATTTTCTAATGTTATTGCTTTCAAGGAGAAGTTATGTCCTACCTACCAACTCAGCTTTTAAGATCTCAGCTTTTAAAAATGAACTGTACCCATTTTGAGGAAAGTAGGCTTATTAGTTATATCAGTAACTTATTGTTATTATAGAGTGACACTGATTGCTTATGGGAGATGGCAATAAATGAAGATAAATTTTATTTGCAATTACAGTGATATATTTATAGCTCATTTAAATATTTTTTATTACTACGCTATCGATGTGTTGTTACGGTAGCGAAACAAATTACTGCCCATAGCATCCAAATTTAAATACAGGAAATCGCAAATTTCTGTTAACGAATCTAGTAATACGAACACGCCTCAAGTCCTCGGCGCTGTTGGGACCACAGTCTTTGGAGAAGAACTCGGGGTCCCAATAACTNATCGATGTGTTGTTACGGTAGCGAAACAAATTACTGCCCATAGCATCCAAATTTAAATACAGGAAATCGCAAATTTCTGTTAACGAATCTAGTAATACGAACACGCCTCAAGTCCTCGGCGCTGTTGGGACCACAGTCTTTGGAGAAGAACTCGGGGTCCCAATAACTAAGCTAGAATGGAGTAGCCCTATCTAATGAGTAGCTTCATGGTGGCTAGCATCAGGGAAAACAGGGAAAACCTGGAAAAGTCATGAAATTTTTCATTACTGGAAAAGTCAGGGAAATGTCAGGGAAATTTCTATATGGATAACAGTGAGCTGACAGAAACTTCTACACCCCCTCCTACCCTTGTCACGTAGCTAAACACTTGTCGGCTGTACATCCACACTAGAATGTGTCACCACAACAAATTTCTTCCCTTGGCGATTTTTGTGGCCAGTTCGCCGAGGTGTTGTATTACGTTGTGTACGGTTGGAACCTCGNTGCGATCGCGGTTCCTGTCCCTGGAAAGAGTGGGACGGGCAGGGCAAGGGAGGAAGGGGCGGCACTTCCTGCAGGATGAAGCCGGTAAAAGGCGCCGTAAATACGTCCCGACGCACTCTCCCGGGCGCCAACCAGGGGCAAGGAGTAGCGAGCACGCGTGCGCAAGCGCGGGGGACAGCAATTTGCTTAATTGGCTCCGCGGCGGAGGGGTGGCGGGAGTAACTGGCATAATATGTGGGGCGAGCGGGCGTCTTAAGGGAGTAATTGTAGGGCGTCTTCTTCCCGGCGAACAGAGACCACATCTATACGCACACGTCATCCTCGTCCGACGTGGGAGGGTACAGGGGGTTGGTTGGAGTGTTCTAAAACGCGAGCTCGGGGACCACCATCCCCCCTCATCCCCTTGATTTATGCGCTATTGTCCTTCAGCCTTGCTGCAGGGACCCCCTTGCTCCTTCCTCGGCCCCCACCACCTCCTCCAGGGGCTTATATGGTAGGTCCTGGCAGCCCCACGGCGTCACGTCTCCCTGGCAAGAGATACGATTATCGCCCAGCCTCGCTGCCTGTTCCCGGAATTGGCTCTCCCGTCCGGGACCAGGGAGATGTCCTCTTCTTCGAGCGCGCGCATTACTTTCGCCCTTCCTCCCCTTCTTACTCCGCCCTTCCTAGCATTACTGTCTTACTTTTTTTCTCTCATTTTATTTTCCGTGTCTTCGCCAGTCGCGGTTCTCGAACTGACGCCGGAGCTTTGCGTGACGACCTGGTGCTAGAGGATCGCCGATTAAGGGGCCCACCTACCTCAGGCTATTTTCCGCGTTTGAGGCCGAGAAGTGCCGGAGCGATAAGGACGGTACTGCCAAGCGCATCGAGTTTGCCTTCGCCTCTAAGTGCAAGGCTCTGAACTGGCGTGCAGTGTTCTCGTCGTGCTGCGTGTACCTGTGAGACCTTGCTTGGATATCACTTACATTCAGGAGGTCCACTCTTTTGTAGTTTTATTATATCAGGACCGTGCGAAGTAATTTAGGCGTACAGAGTGAAGATGAATGTCTGGAAGACGCCAACGACGTCGCTTTACGCAATTGGCAGATTCCGAGACAGGGCTCATTTATAATCGTGCTGAAAACCCATTACAGTACAACATAATACTGTACGACCCGGCGCGTAGTGTCTTAACAGTATATAGAAAAAGCCGATACGGGAACAACGAACCCGGAGCCGGTGCTGCGGTTCCGACCACCGCCATCTGGTTTTCACAGTTTTTCTTTAA
Organism: Clitarchus hookeri; assembly: GCA_002778355.1. Lineage (NCBI taxonomy): Eukaryota > Metazoa > Arthropoda > Insecta > Phasmatodea > Phasmatidae > Clitarchus > Clitarchus hookeri. Next base: position 175,343 of record NQII01001129.1, on the reverse strand, counting down.
AATTTCCCTTTTGCCCCTTAAAAACACTAAAAATTCCTAGAATTCCCCTCAAAATTTCTCTTTCCCTCAAAAAATTACCGATCCCCCAAGTACAAAAACGTCCCCCCAAAGCCCTTTTCATCCAATGGGGGGAAGGGGGAGGGCTCGCTTTTCACCCTAAAAAAGTTATATTTTCCCTCCAAATCATTACTTTTTTCTGAGTCAGGGATCATGCTCCGGCTCCGGCCGCCATCTTGTTTCCAAATTACTCACCTTTGTTCGACTAACATCTAGACTTTGTATTTTATCCTGCTCTATCATTCCACATTGCCGTCTTGTTTGTAGAATTTTCCAGTTCATGTTCTGTCATTCCATGTCAGCCATCTTGGATTCCATTTTTAGTCACCTTCGTGTGACAGAATGAGTTATCACCAGGTGACTAAATCGATGTGGAATGACAGAGCAAGAGGGGAAATGATAGAGCAGCAGAAAATAAAACCCAATATGGTGGTTTAAGGGGACTGAGTTAATAGTAGGCAACGGAGGAGAAAAGGAATGACAGACCATGATGTCGAGATGGCAGGTTGGAGTGAAGGCGACTAAGGTGAAAATGAATGACAGATAATGATTGTAATACCTGATAAATTCTAGAAATTAATAGATGGTGATTTCATAGGGGTGGATCAGGTAACAGAATGAGTAATTGAGAAACAAGGTGGAATGATAGAGTATGAAAGAAAGGTGTTGTCAGCAGCTCACCTGGTGGCTTAGACAAATGAAATTCCAGATGGATGACATGGAATGACAGAGCAGTCGTTGAAATAAGGGGGGTGGGGGTGAGGGGTCAGAGTAATCAGCGGGTAACGAAATCTGGGTGGAATGACAGAGATTTTTGTTAAAATAGTGGGCATGGAATGACAGATCATGAGTTTAAGTGAAGGTAACATAAATGGAATCCAAGATGACTGGCATGGAATGACATGTCATGAATGGAAAAATTCTAGAGACAAGATGTCAAGGTGAAATTATAGAGCAGGAGAAAATAAAAATCCTAGTTGACATTCGAACGAAGGTGATTAATTTGGAAAAAAGATGGCGGCCGGAGCCGGAGTATAATCCCTGACCCATAAAAACGGTTGATTTCGATGGAAAATGGGGCTTTTAGAGGTTGAAAAGCGTGGCACCCGAATAGGATGAAAATGGCTTTGGGTGGTTTCGTTTTTGCACTTCGGGATTCTGTGATTTTGTGAGAGAAAAACGGGAAATTTTAAGGAATAAACGTTAATTTTGAGGGAAAAAGGGTAATCGTGACAGAAATTCTATTAATTTTGAGTGTTTTTGAATAATTTTAGAAATTTTGATTTATATACGGGAAAAACATAATAGCGGTGGTCGGCAGCACGTACTCCCGGCTTCTTGTTCCCGTATCGGCTTTTTCTATCTACTGCTAACTTACGATGTGACGTAATGCCAGAAAGTTATAGCCTAAAGTATGGTGGTTTAAGGGGTAGAGATGGATCTCTTTATGTATTTATGTATTTGGTTGACAGTCAAATTTTGTTGGCCCCATACAAATATTTTATCTACTCCTGTGTATTTTTTTATATGAAGTAAATCTCTTACGCGTGTTTACAATGACTTTTCCCCCCACGAAATTGTTTTGTTAAAGCAACTGCCTGTTTCTTTGGCCATACACGAACAAGTATTTTGTTGGTTCGAACAAACCTTTCTCTCAGTGCAACACTCCCGACGTCGAGATGTATTAATCATCGTCACGCCAGAGCAGTTTCAAGAAGTGTGGGGTAACTGTGATAACGCGCCGTATTCCTGGAACAGAACCCGCATCCTCCCGCGCCGCTCGGCGTCCCGACGGACAGTCGTCCCGCTGGCTTCTCGGAACTCGCAGCCGGCATCGCGTGGCGAGTCACTTAACCGGTTGAAGAGTCCGGGGGGTGAATCAGTCCAGAAGGGCGAATCCACGTCCCCGCCCCGGCTGTGCCTCTTCGTTTTATTCCTCCACCCCTTGAAATAGGAACGGTCGCTGAGGAATCATGCCGCCGAAACATGCGATGCGACGTCCTTGCGGGTGGACGACTTATTTATATGTCCTCGTGTACCTTCTTGTTGTCTCGCACTTTTAAGACGCTCTCCTCACTCTTAACAATTTTTTGCCGCAAAGAAGGCGTTATTAAAATGTAAACCAAGTAGTTTTGCCTTTATCATACACCAACGATGATATTAAGGTTCCATTACCTCTACAAGAACATAGGAACAGGCGTCACAATAACGATATTAGTAAGTTTGTGCTACTACATTATTTATTATAAATGTGCGCAGTAAGCGAAATAAATAAATTAAAAGAAAGTGTTCAAAAATGTTTAACTGGCGAATCGTATTTTTCATCAGCTTTCCCAGTGCAGTAATGAATTTTTTTACTTACACCAAGGGAAACTATAGGAAACATTTAACATGTAANTCATCAGCTTTCCCAGTGCAGTAATGAATTTTTTTACTTACACCAAGGGAAACTATAGGAAACATTTAACATGTAAGCGATGTGCCCATAGAACTTAAACCTGAGTAAAACAGTTATGTGTTTGACACTTCCTGTGGTTTAAAACCCATCCAGAAAACACCAGTTTTGGATATGGCAGTACTGAAAAAAATAGCTGCACTTTACATGATAAACTGGCGTGAAAGGTTTTATTTAAATGCTGCTTTATGATATACTACTAACACAAGAGCTAAATTTTTAAATAAAAAGAGACATTTTAAACTTTAGCANCGTGAAAGGTTTTATTGAAATGCTGCTTTATGATATACTACTAACACAAGAGCTAAATTTTTAAATAAAAAGAGACATTTTAAACTTTAGCACCACGTATTTTGATAAGGTAGCTGTATTATTTTGGGGGATGCCAGGGGATGCGTAAAATAAATGTCGCGCTATCCGTCGAGCAAGGAGCCATTTGGCTCTCGTGTCCGGGGCACCCTCACAGCAAATTCATGACCTCCTGATGAAAGGACCGACATTAAATTATTCGGATACACTCAGTCAGCGCAAGCACTCTGACACAATCACGGGAGCGCGTAACAGGTGAAATGGGTATAAGTGATGTGGGGAGTCTCTCCTGTCTACCCCATGCTATCGAAGAGTTTTCCGTTGGAGACTGGCCTCTGACAAGTCATTGGCGGCTGCTATTTCTCACAACCGTACACCCCTGGTGCACGCCATAAAAGCCAGCAGTCATCGCGAAGACGTGCAAGGAGTTAGCCAGTTGTCTATCAGTATGTCAATACCGTCAGCTGATACCAGAGTTTTGGTAATATGGGTTTCGGAAAGTATATTTTATGTGCAGTATAAAGAACGCGAAAGTGAGGTTCCGTCGTATCTATAAGCCGAGCTTTGTTATTCAAGTTTTGCATCAATTGGTTATGTTTCGCGGGCGGTATAAACAACGAGACTTCGGTTTCATTTGTAAATATGGCATGAAATGTATTACTAGGATCTGGTGAAGTGCAAAACAACATGTTTAAATGATTAAAAATAATGTGTCTAAATGCAAATTGATTATGTAACTTTGGTGTAAGTACAAAAATAACATATACACAATAAATATGTATATGTGGCATCTTAAAAAAGTTACGAAATACCACGTTTGATTACTATTTATAAAGCAATTTATCCAAATTTAAATACATTTTGGTAGTTTTTNAAAGTTACGAAATACCACGTTTGATTACTATTTATAAAGCAATTTATCCAAATTTAAATACATTTTGGTAGTTTTTATGAATTTTCTGTAAAATGTATTTTCTTAGCATAGTCGTATTGTTTCTTTAAATTTAGAAAAGTAACAAAACTACGCAGTGATTTCCGATATAAAATAAAACACGAAACACAAGTTTCCAAAACGGATTTTCGTGTGACGGTATAAACACTCAACTAAAACCTTAGTTTGTGAAGTTGGTTTTCCGTAACTGAGGTTTCGGCTGACGGTATAAACGCATTGTATGTCTCATATTAGATGTGACGTCGTCTGCGAAAGAGCGATTCACAATCTGCTGTCCCAACTAGGAAACAAACCTGCATGCAGTTACGAGCAAGCACAAACGTCCTCTCTGTTAAGCTGGTCAGTGCAGAGGGCTGTCACGCCATATTGGACTTACGTATATTCTTCTATAATTTAGTGTAAATATTCGGTTTTTAAAAACCAAGCTTGTTAACTCAAAGGAAACATTCTAACAGTTATTTCAAAATTTTACTTATCTCTGCCCCATTACTCGCTTCACATCTATAACCGTAATCTAATGTTCCTACATTTAGTAATTTTTGTCACACGCGGGAAAATATGGATTTACTGAAATCGTACCGACTTCGAAAACATTATGTTAGGTAGACCTCTGTGCCATGTCGAGCTTTGATTAATGTCCGGCCATGAACTTTGATTACTAAGGTGTGTAATCGCGACGACGATGCTCAGCTGTTTGAGCCTGAGAAACTCTTTTCTACCAGCTTCGGAAGTACATCGCTTCAGATACAGGAAATGTTTGGTTTTGCAATTTAAGATTCTTGTCTTTATATAATTTGTAATTAAATGATAACGAATAACCTGGTATCACTTAAGAATGAGGGGCCTTTAATCCTAGGCCGGTACGGAATTGTGAAGAGACCCAGGCATACTACTCTTGGTGCTGCAGCTGTTTGGCCCTGGAAAACTTTTTCATAACTTCCCAGATAAGAAATTGTTTTTAAATTGATGTGAATACATACATATTGTGATAAAAAACAAGGGGTAAAGATTTTTTTTCCCATACGTTCATGGTAGCGTTCCTACATTTGCTCAAATGCGTAGGTAAGTACCCAAATTTGAGTAGTAGTGGTGCTGGACGTTCCTATATTTGCACTATTACCACACATTACATTGTTTNTATTACCACACATTGCATTGTTAAAAAACTTACACTGCAGTTTAGAAAGTTTACTAGAAAAGAGTTTGTAGTGGGCGTAAGCAGAAATTTCTCAAGGAGGTGCGGGTTACGCTGACTGAACTGAATGGAATGATGTTACACCGGCCGACGTCAGCGGTGCTGACATGTGTGTTTATCAGGACGAATTCGGGGAGAAAATGACCTCACAGTATAACAAAATGCGTCATAGTGAACAGCAATTTTATATTTCTATCATAATTGAAATGTAATTAAAATTTTAACACTTATTGTTGCCAACCTATAGGACAAAGACGGGTTAGGGTGGGAAAGCCCCACCCCCCCCTAAACAACCAAGCCTCTGACTCCGGGTACAGTCTGTATCTACATAAATAATTAGTTTTTAGCCCTGTGATGGACATTGACTGAGGACAGTGTCTACCCTATATCATTTTTGACATGAATACGTCTTTAAAATCAGACTGACATATGGAGCACCAGGACGGAAACGACGATGTAACATTTGCAGGGTGATCCATCCGTGTCTATNGAAATCAGACTGACATATGGAGCACCAGGACGGAAACGACGATGTAACATTTGCAGGGTGATCCATCCGTGTCTATAACTTCGTGAGTAGTACCACGATTAAAATAAATATAGCCTCTATTTCTATCGCGTTTACGACTTCGATTGGGGCATGACCAACGCGTTTATTTTGGTGCCAAAAGAAATATCTCGTCTATATATGTCGATTTAAGCCACGAAATCCAAACATAAAGTTCGTTACTTTCGTTATATTCTTATATACCTAAAAGGATATTACTCTGTTACCGCAAGGTGAAACCCACTGTTATGTTTCTGACACAGCCACTCACCGATTCTTCGTTTGTGGCAAGCTGGTCTCATGGGCGCTAACCTCAACCTATATTGCCAAGTCGTTTAGGGTAATCGTCGCTGTTGGAGAGATAGGTAGGTAGGGCTTAACGTCTTGTCGATAGAGAGGTCATCCGAGACGGAGCAAGTTGCTAAGAGGAAGCAGGAACGAGGAAGGAATCGGCCATGGCCTGTAGCAAGGAACCATCCCAGCATTCGTCCTGGAGTGATTTCGGGAAACGATGGTTAAACCGAAATCGGGACGCCTGAACCAAGATCCGAACCTAGGTCCTACCGAACGCGAGTCCAAAGTTTAACTACTGCGCCACGTAGCTGGGTGTCAGAGAGAGCATGCGGATGCGGGCCGGGAAGCACGCGCTAGATTTCTCCTGTCTGTACGTGGTCGCTACGTGGCGGCGGCCATAACCCTCGTCGTGTCGCTCAACGGAATCCGGACTCGGTGGAGCGGGCGAGAGGACTCGAAGGCTCGTCCACGTCGCCCGGCCAGCGGTAAATCTCCTCAGCAGCCTCTTTTTTTATTTTTTATTTTTAACTTTTATTTTATTCGCCCAGCCAGCCGCTGGCCGTCTGCATTCTGCGGTTATCTCGTCATCGGCGCGCTGGCCCCCTCCGGGAGACGACCGTCCCAGGGGACGGCCGCGTATTTAAACGGAACAGGTTTGCCCGCCTTCTCGGCCTGCGATTTATCGCCCTGCGCTCACACACCGGCCACAAGGTTTTATACGCCAAAGAATAAAAAGAACGCCAATTCCGATAGTCCACTGTCGCTCCTAACTTCGTCCCAAACACGCTAAAAGGGGGTCCGTGGTTTGCAAATAAGTTTACTGTATCGAAGGGAGAATTGTTAATTTCGCCGGGAATAATTTGCAGATGCATTCTTCGTCGATTTAGTAATTTCTAACTAATTTTTTTGTTTGTCCTGGCCATATAAAAAATTAACTACTCACGCATAAAATANGCAGATGCATTCTTCGTCGATTTAGTAATTTCTAACTAATTTTTTTGTTTGTCCTGGCCATATAAAAAATTAACTACTCACGCATAAAATATGAAATGAGGTATGAAAATCAGTCACTGTAATCATCTAACCCTTCCCGGTATTAGTCTACCCGTTAGATTTGTCCGTTGGGATTTTGTTGACTATCCTGCACGAAAATGTATAAATGCGTAGAGGAAGGGGGGCTTACTGATCACAGTAGGCTCCGGGCCTTGTGCTAGCTGGTTCGGTGCCCAAATTAGAGTTGTTCCGCTCGTGNGTCGATTTAGTAATTTCTAACTAATTTTTTTGTTTGTCCTGGCCATATAAAAAATTAACTACTCACGCATAAAATAAGAAATGAGGTATGAAAATCAGTCACTGTAATCATCTAACCCTTCCCGGTATTAGTCTACCCGTTAGATTTGTCCGTTGCGATTTTGTTGACGATCCTGCACGAAAATGTATAAATGCGTAGAGGAAGGGAGGCTTACTGATCACAGTAGGCTCCGGGCCTTGTGCTAGCTGGTTCGGTGCCCAAATTAGAGTTGTTCCGCTCGTGGGACGCGAAAATTAAAAGCCAAGCCTCCTCGCCTCGTGAGCATGACGCTTCGGCTATCTTTGGCCTCTGAAGATGCCTCGAACTGTAAGGCGATGGCGTGGTAACTCCCGTCGCGGTACGACTACGATTTATCACTGATGAGTTTGCCTATATGTGACGTCTTAGCTGTTAAAACATTTACAAATCCGGGCCCGTAAATCAAGAAGCACCCAGTTAATGACTATCAAAATATATAGAATTTTTTTTTCACAATTTTTTTTGTTTTCTTTACACATTTGAGTCGGCCAACCGCTGCCCTATCTTGCCGTACCTGCGTCGTGAAAGCCACATGCATGGGTAATGTCATTTATTTCGAGTCTAGCCCGTGGCATTCTCTCTGCTGTTGCACATATCACAAAGCACGATATTTTATCCATTATATTTATCACCCCCCTCCCACCAATCAGTTATTCTCTAAGCTTCCTGAGGCACCAACGAGCGGGGCACTTTTATTTAGATTCAAAATATTTTTCCTCCCTAATTTAACCATAGATTTTTCTGCAAGCCACAGAAATTTCTGCAAATAGCAAATCTTGGAACAGCGAAGCAACGCAGTCCTTAAGGAAAACGGTTGCTCTCAAAGGCCGAGGGTTAATTTTTCCAGTCCTTTATATATCGGTGTTACCGGAAATTTTGCGAGTTCATTTGACGGCTAGGTTGAACTTGAAAGTTTTCTATACACACCGCGAGCGCTGTCATTTATTGATGAGCTGGTGCCTTCGTGGTGAGCACTTCATCCTCTGTACTAGGTTGTAAGTGATTCACTGGGTCTATATCTCCGCGTGGGTAGCAGTGGTTCACATTCCTGCAGTTAGTGAAGGGGAACAGTTGACCCAATCACAATTTTTGCAAAAAAGTAAACGCGTTTAAAGTCTGCCCTAGCACCGTCTGAACCCAAATTTAATTTATTTACTTATTTATTAACGTCTTATGTTTAGTGGCGAAGTTAAAGCAAAAGCTTTGTCTTNACTGGCGAAGTTAAAGCAAAAGCTTTATCTTACATTTAATGACTGCAGCTTTATTGCAGAAATGTACACCAACAGCACGAAAACGGATTAAATACGTCATTAACATATAAAATTCAGTTGATTAACACGTAACTAGAATTTTAGCATACGAACAGCTCTAACTATATGTTAGCTAACTGCTTGAATAATATATCTCTACTATGATAAAAATATTTCACACTATGCTATGAAAACAAAAGGAGAAAAAAAAAATATATACCTAGGTATTACAATGCTAAATAATATAAAGGGAATAAACAGTGTGTGCCCGAAAATATACGACTTAATTGGAAGGTTTCTTGGCAGTTTTTTTATTTGTGAATATTTCGGACAATCCTCGTACTGTGTACCAAATCCTTCTATACAGGTGGGCAGTGCCGACTATAAACGAACCTGAGATATCTTATATATTTAGATTTATGAAGTGGTAATCGATAATTTTTACTGTCGGACAGCGATGGATGCCTGCAATGCGGAACGAAGTGAGTGTGTGAAAGCGATCGAAGAGGTAGCGTGGAGAATGAGTTTTCAGGTTTCAATGTAAAAGTGTGTGTGAGTGAAGAGTGCGTCTGTCGCTAAGTTTAGCCAGGAGAGTTCAGTGTAATATTTGTTAATGCCATCGCGAGGTGCAAGACTGAAAATAAACGGGACGCACGCATTCTGCACGCGTTGCAGTCTTATGCACGAAGGCCAGACGACATTCCATTACAAACAGTGTCACAGCAATTGATAAGGCCGTTCACGTTAATTCGGCACTTTTGAAATCAACTTTTGGAAAATGCCACTGCCCCTACCTGCATGTATTTTAACTGGTGCGCTGGCTGGGAAGCTCACAGGTAAAGTTGGTTATGACGGAAAGAAAATAGTTCCAAGGCCTAACGTTGGATTAAAAGTTTTAGGTAAACACTTGTGAATACTTAAATGCTGTTTTTTAATGCACATAAGTGTAAAAAAACACATTTGTAAAAATATTTACTTTGACAATAATTCTACAGTTTATCTTGGCCGACACATGAACAAAGTTACCAGGCCCATGGCACTGTAAATTTTGCATTTGGTGTAGGAATACACAGTATGCTTACAAGTAGATACAAAGCAGGGCGTTCAAAAGTGCTCCGTTTACCGCGAACAGTCTATAACAGGGCCAGTGAGACTAGTTACTCGACTGTCACAATTGTGCAGATGCGTCTGTCCGAGCTGTTCGACCGTGCTGTCAGTCCATGCCGATTTCTGATCATGACGAGCCTTGCGTGCTGTTGTTTAATTGATGCAGTTAGAAACATGTTCACCATTTTTTATTATATTTCATGTTACCATTTGCAGTTTGTTTTGACATTTTTTCGTCGCATATTATACTGTTGGTCATTTGTTATATATAAATGTCCTTACCCGCACTGCGTTACTTGACAAACCGCCCATCTCTTCATTTAGGAAGAAGTAAACGAATATATTAACTGTTGAAAAGGTCATGTACGAACCGTACCTTTTCACGCGCTCTTTCTTATCTGTGCATAAACACAGCATCTCATTAGTCTCGGCGTTGATGACGTCAAATGCTGATGATGCAGTCCGTCCTGTCTGGCATAGAAAGATAAAGATTGGCCATCTCCAGTCGGTCAGCACCTCGCCTCACATCTGCACCATCAGCATCTGACGTCACAGGCCACGTGAGCCAGTCAAATGCTGTATCTTCGACAACACGGTCAACTCGCGCAGATCAGACAGACGTATCTTCTCAATTGTGGCATACTCTTTGCAAGCATTAAACTAAGCGGTGGCTGAGCGGTTAGACTGCTCGCCTCCCCCCACCAAGGCGAACCGGGTTCAATGTGCCACTCCCGGATTTTCGCAAGTGGGAATCGTGCCGGACGATGCTGCTGGTCAGCGGGTTTTCTCGGGGATCTCCCGTTTCCGCCGCCCTTGAATTCCGGCGCCGCTCCATTCTCACATCTTTTCACCCTCATCGGTTCTCAAGACCTTGTTGTTAAGAGCCGCCCAATTCTCTCAACTCAACTTTACGAGCATTATTTTTGTGCACTGAGACATCTTGACATTTCAGTGTCGTCATCATAGGCGTATTTGTTGTTTTTGGAAGAGTTGACCAGTACCGTGACATTTTTTTTTATTGGCGAAGACGTTGGCGAGGCTCGGGTTTTTTTTCTTTTTTTCTTTGTCGGGTCACGTTGCTGTGGCTCCCGGAATGCGGTGCGTGTCGGGGGCCCCGGAACGAGTCGTTTGTCAGCTTGCGTGTAGGTGGCATTGTCCGAGGGGGGTGGGGGGCAGCGCCCAGCGGGGGCCACACCCCCTCGGCGGTTCCGCGGGCCAATCAGCGCATGGCCGTCTCGCCCGCCCCCGCCCACTCTTATTACTCCGGTCTTCGCCGCTGCGGACCGGGCTTCGCGTCCCCGCGTTTGTTCTGCCAATCAGCTGCGCTTTTCGCCGCTCATTTTTTTACCCCGGCGAAACGCCGCATTTGCATTTTACAGCTCCGGAGAAATGGGACCGGTGCTTCGCCCTCTTGTATCCGCCGCCGCACAAACGTTACCTACACGACCGGCCAACTTTTCACGTTTCCTCTTTGGCTAACTTTTCACGGTTCCTCTTTATCAAGAGGCCGTCATATAATTTTTTTTAAATGCTTTTTTAGACTTATTTTAGGGATATTTAAATTATGTCATGATTTAATGTTAGTTTGTTTTATCTTTATATAGTATTAAATGAACGAAAATTAACAAAAAAAAAAAAAACAATGAGTTAGCATTGTGCGTTTCAGCAAATGAACCGAAAATCCAGTAAAGTGCTGTTATTTTGTGTACTTTTATTTAGTATTACGCAGAACCCATTTAAATTTTAAAATAAACCAAAATTATTTTTTTCAAATTGAAAATAATGTGGGTTATTTATAAAATTATTAGTTACCATTGTACTTTTCAGCAAATATGCTAAACAGNATAATGTGGGTTATTTATAAAATTATTAGTTACCATTGTACTTTTCAGCAAATATGCTAAACAGAAAGTTTTGTAAGATATACATGTCTAGTCTGAAACCAACCAAAGTGCTTGAAAATTTATTAAGGGAGGGGGTCTGAAGGAATTTGTGAATGCGAGGTATAAATTGAAACTGGCATTATTTCGTCAACCAAAAAGAGAAGCCTTCAAGCTTTGAAATCCAGGGGCTGATACAGTGAAAACCGGTTTCCCGTAACTTAGGTTCGGTAGTCATGTGGAATAACAAATTGCATCCGGTAGGCCTATATGGATCCAGTGTAGATATCAGTTCCACAACTTTTCCCTCCNCTCACTCTGGTTCAGAACTGCAGTCGTGTTACTTATCTCTTCTGTTACGCTGAGGTTAGTAATTTTATAATTTTTATCATTTTAAAAGAATTTCTTATTACTTTTTAAAATTACTAACAAGAATAAATGTTAGCATGTAGCCTTAAAAAAATTGTGGTCTTACAAACTTTTCTTGGTGGTTAAATATTTTGAATGTTTATGCTAACTTGATCTGTAAAAACTCTTTAACTTTAGTAATAATTAGGGAAAGAAAATTAAATTTGAAATTATTTTACTTACTAGTTATGTTACAGAGTAATTCTCGGATACTGCTATTTGTCTATTATAGGTATTTCTAAACAAAACATAAATTTTTACAATGCAATAGTAATCTAAACGGGAATTACAACAGCAGAGAGTAAGCAAATTNTTCTAAACAAAACATAAATTTTTACAATGCAATAGTAATCTAAACGGGAATTACAACAGCAGAGAGTAAGCAAATTTCATTTTTATATTCCTCAACACGTAGTTAAAGTTGTCGAATTTATATTATTTTACTGCATGAAGTACAACTTGTCTTTTTCATTCTGCTCCATTACAGATTTTTTTGCTCTTTAAAATTGTAATGTATAAGGCTTATTTTCGAAAGTTGCGCTTGCTTTCAAGACAGCTCAGGCTATAAAAATCGGCTCACTCACTTAAGATTTTTTTTAGGCATAAACTTATAGGGCCACNTTTTCAAGACAGCTCAGGCTATAAAAATCGGCTCACTCACTTAAGATTTTTTTTAGGCATAAACTTATAGGGCCACACTTAGTCTACGAGTTGATCGTAAACATAAATTTAGTTATTTAATCACTAAGATTATTGGCATACTTCTTAACTGCAAAAATATATATAGTGTGACTTGTTTGTATTTCCAGAATTTGGCGGGAATTCGGTTCATAAAAGTGAATGTTAACACTTAATTTGACTTTTCATATGTACATGGGCTCAACTAAAAATTATCCCTTGTAACTTTATTTGCTCTGAGTTGTGCAATACGGCTTACAGCAGAAAGATAATTATTTCAGTCAGGGATCTGTTACTCGCTGCAAGCGAGTGGTTTTTGGGGTGCATTGAAGTCACTGATGACCACAGAAAATCTGCATTCATATGTCACTCACCGACGTGTGCAGAGTTCTTTGGTACGCCACATACGTAAATATATTTTAAGCATACTTTTAGCAATTTTGTAACCTGCTACGTATGCCAGGCGGTAAACTTAAAAATAAAAAGGAATTGTTTATGAAAATACTGATTTATCTCTCGACGTCATCCAATAAAGGTGCGTAACAATTTATCATGGGCGCATCACATGCGATTTAGGGTGTATCGCCTTCTACTGACTTCTCATTGCCATCCTTTAGCGTTGCGACACCCTAGTGTGGCTAGGTAACGGGACTGGTAAGATAATTGTAGTTTAGTGCCAAAATATTACAAAGTACATTATCTCCTTCAACATACTCACCTCCACTATTACAGTATACACCGCTGCCTATCTTTTACTGTTCAAAGCAGCGCTACAGTTCATCAGCTGCTTGTTACCTTCTTAAACAGGTCTTCCGTTTTTACCTTCGCCTCCTCAACACATTGAAAATGTATTCCTTTCAGTACACTTTCGACTTCGGGGAAAACTTAAAAGACACACATCGCTAAATCTGGCAAATGGACGATACTTGAGCGCAGGGAAGGATTTGGATGCTAAAAATCGCGTCACAGAGTGAAAGTTGCGAGCGGACGCATTGTGCTGATACCATCCAAACATCCTGCCTTTTATTCCTCGCGTGCTTTCTCAGCTTATAAGCTGTAACAGATATTGGGAAACATATTTTTTCTTTACATGTAAAATAGAATTACCGCACTCTGGAGTAAAATTCACTTGCACGGCAGTGGAAATTAAATTCCAATACATGATTGGGACATTATCTGACGACGTGAGCNTGGAGTAAAATTCACTTGCACGGCAGTGGAAATTAAATTCCAATACATGATTGGGACATTATCTGACGACGTGAGCATCTCCTCAGCATTGTCCCAGCAGCTGTCCGGAAACCAGGTGGTAAATCCCAGTTATCGAGGAAAGGCCAGTGTTACAAGTGTTCTTCATTCGTGCATAAGAAAGTGGGTATAGGCTGTTCACGGTAAAGTGAGCACTTTTGAGGCCCTAGTTACTTTTTCCTTTCAGCTATTTCTTATCCTTTAACCACCTTTTAAAATAAATGTTGTCATGTAAGTACACTGTAAAATAATTTTGTAATTTTTACTGAGAAATTGTTTGTAATTTTACAAATGCTTGTAACAGTAAAAATATTTTTCTTGTAAAACTACTCGTTTGTAATACTACGAGGGCCGTGTTTGTAACAGACCTCAAGAAATGTTTGTACAATACTGGCCCAAAGCCACGAGCTTCAGCAAAATAGCGGTCACTCAACAACGTAAAACCGTAAATAGCTCTTTGTGCAAAAAACTACGGTTGATGTAAAGTGTAGTTGCGTGCAAAAAGAAATGTATTGCGAGTTTGAATTAAACACTTAAAACAATTCAAATAATCCAAATGAAACGACAATTTCAATAAAACGTGATCGTATTACTCTTTAAAAGTTATTGCTTTTTAGCTACACAGAACTCTTAAATCTTCTCTCAAGACCTCTTAAAATAAAATAAGTGTATTCTTCTTAATAAAATAATTTCCGTAAAATTTTGTAGGTACTTCCATATATATTTACTATTAAAATGCGTATCAAGTATATAATAATAAATAAAATAATAATAAAAGGGTGGTGGGTATCTTGTCCCCGTGCTGGCAGAGTGTATATTTTTTATTTCGTTAACTATATTTTGAAATTTTATTCTTTTTAGTTATTCTCTGGTTTTAATTGATCACATTTGTTTTCTAGAAAAAAAATTATTTTATGACAATTCTCAGTAATGAAAGTTGTAATACAAGACTACCATTTGTAATATTACAAACATATGTTTAACAGATTTTACGAGAAAACTTTGTAGTTTTACAAAGGATTTTCTTGGCAACTGGATTTCCAATGATTTTCTTGTAAAAAAAACATTAATTTTTTTTAGATTGTAATAAACACNCAGATTTTACGAGAAAACTTTGTAGTTTTACAAAGGATTTTCTTGGCAACTGGATTTCCAATGATTTTCTTGTAAAAGTACAAACATTTTTTTCAGATTGTAATAAACACTGTGTGTGTGTATTCCACCGGACTTAAAAGTTAATGTCTGAGGCTAAACTAAAATATATTTATTGACTATTATTTCAAATGAGAGGGCTTTCAAAAGTGCTCACTTTAGTGTATAAATCGTAGGCCGATGTCTAATATAGTTACTGGCTTTACTGCATTGTTGGTCTATCTCTCGTTTTAATTGGACTGTAGGTGAATTGTGATTGCCGGTACTACTTTTCTCAACAATTCCACTCATTCCCAGGTAAGTTGCCAAAATAAAAACTCGGGGATATACGAACTAATGTTTTTTTATGGCACCATACCTGTGCGTACATATCATACACCATAGCAAGCCTTCTGTACTAGTGTAGCGGTTACAGCTGCATTGTAGANTTTTAATTGGACTGTAGGTGAATTGTGATTGCCGGTACTACTTTTCTCAACAATTCCACTCATTCCCAGGTAAGTTTCCAAAATAAAAACTCGGGGATATACGAACTAATGTTTTTTTATGGCGCCATACCTGTGCGTACATATCATACACCATAGCAAGCCTTCTGTACTAGTGTAGCGGTTACAGCTGCATTGTAGACAGAGTGGGTCCGCTGGCAGAGTGTGGGTAGGGTCGGAAACGCACTCGAGAGTACGAGTAGTAGGCATAGAATGTGTGTGTCAAATTTATTTTATGTTGTATGCTGTTGCATTAGGCCTACATTTTACACAGATAATGATGAATAAAGATTTTAAGGATAATCAAAGGAAATGTTACAACAGCGATGACAATTTGTGAATCACATGCTCATTGAAGTCTCAATGAAACCTTACTGGCTCTGGTCGAAAGTTGCATAATTTTTAAAAATTTAATTTTACAATATTCTATGTGTTGGATTATCACAAAATCGTAATATCCTATAAAATGCATCTACTTTCAGTTGTTATTTACTAATAACGAGCGCCCAGTAATGAATTTAACATCAAAAATGTTGCGTGCGAAATAAAAAAAACATCCAAAATTAGCAACTTTACTTGAAGTAATACTTAAACCCACAGCAGTACCCAAGTGCTAATGAATCGTTAGTAGGCCCTGAACCACAGCAAGATTGGTCCTTTCAAAAATAATCCTCTAAACCTTCAGTTTTAAGTGAGCAATACGGCAGGCAATGGTCTTAGTCCCGTGTGAATTTGCCATTAGTTTTGTCTGATACGCCGGCTGTTTGCTAAAGAAAACGAGACACATACATATATTGCCCTAGGAATTCCTTGTTATTTATTGTCCTTCTTTTAATCTCGAACAGTTTCTTCTTCGTGTAGCAATGCAAACATGACTGAAAGTCTGTCAAGTCGTCCACGAATTCATTCGGAACGTCACGTGAACGCGAAAATGTTACACTTCTTCTTAGCGTTGAAATTAAAACAACAAACAACGTCAAAGATTTCAGTGCAGTACGCCAACCCTTACATCACCGCGACAACCTTAAACTGAAACGAGTTCATGGAAGCAACGCCAAAGAGTCTCTTGTCGTGAGAAGTCTGCTGTTATGTTTGAAAAATTATAACCTGTCCGGTGAGGTGTTTTTTTTGAGACTCTTTTAAACTCTAAAGTCACAGCTGCCACACTCTCGTGAATTACTGACAGATGTAAAGTACTGCAGACGTCATATACGACTACTGTCAACGGTAATAGCATTGCGACCAGCTTGCTCATTATTTACGTACGCGGTTTCGATAGCTACGCAGCGGCGTAATAAACTCACGGACGTATACAGGACCAGTGTCCGCATGACGTGCGTGATTTCCTAAACTCGTTCCGCAAATGTTTCAGCTGTGCAACAGGATTATCCAAAGTGGTACCTGATGGGAACATGTAAAAAAAAAAATGTCAAACAGGGAACAGATCATGTGTATTAGTATTGTGCAGAACTTGTAAATTTATGTGCATGTAACTTAGCGTACACTTAACTTTACACACGCCTGTGCCGATCGCATTATGCCAAGCCCAGTAACTTCGATTGATGCGGTCATGCCATATGAGGTGTTGGTTACGTTTTGATATTCGTGTTCTGTCGGTGTTACGGGGCCCACATTTCTCACGCATGTATTTTACAGTTTTGTGCGTTGTCTTTAAGGGCTGTGGTAGTCTTTGATGCACTGTAAACCTGAAATAGGCGACATGAATCAGTAAAATCCTATTCACTGAAGACCAGTTAATACATTTTTGATTGAGGAATTAATATAATTAAATGTAAAAGTATACCGTGGAGCAGTGAAATCCACTGTAATTAAGCGTAAAGCATCAGCCATCAACGTCAGTGAACTCAAAAAACAGAAAGAATCAGGAAGTTGCCCCTGATATCTGTTGGAGCATCTTTTACTGGTATCACACTTACTTAGTCAAGTCAATTTAAGGTCAGTAGTGCAGAACAATTGACGGATGCTTTTTTTTTCTTGTGTTCATTTTAGGATTAGCGTCCTGCAAACTTAAATATGTATTAGGTAGATAGAAAAGAAAATGTGCGTTATTAATTCTTAGAAATTGTACCAACATTTTGCTCTTAATGAATTAATTAAAAGTTTAGAATCAGTATTTGAATCTGTTCTTTGGTATTCAGTATTTAGCGTTACAAAAAATTCAAAGCTCCCAGTCTTCAAGTAGTCATTTGTCAGCCTATATCATATATATACATACACATATACACACGTATTTAATGTTGTTGAAAAAATACAAAATAAGGCCCCTGTTTTGTTTGTGAATCTCGTAAAAAGTTTACTGATTGTAACACCGCCTTTTAAAATGACAATTTATGAGATTACGTTACATGTCGGAGGGTCTCTCATTACTAGAGAATTTCCGTTTTCCCTATGCTGCCGCTATTATAAATTTTGCAAAACTGATGACTTGTTGTGATGTTGAGATTAGCAGAACGGTACCCTATGTTTATATAATACTTTTATTTAATATTTCATTTTATTAGAAATGTAAAATTTTTCCTATTGTATTTGAAAAGTTAATTTTAATTTAAAAGTGCACTTAAACCAACAGTTACGAGTAAGCAAGATATACGTTGAAAGACTGGTGTCATCGTCTGTAAAGAATATTACATCAGTTTCGTTCTAAATATTGGCTATTCATAATTTTATAGCAGTAAGTAACTTCTCATCAGCCCTGAGCAGTTTGCTGCCTTCTGCCTGTCTGCCTCTCTCTCTCTCTCTCTCTTTCTCTCTCTCATATTGCTACGAAAACGTAATATCAACTTTCTCTCAGTGTAAGAACGCAAGTAAGGAAAGGTGACATAGTGTAAGCGTGAGTCGTATTCAGCAATTCGCTGATAATAAGCAGTTAATTAGTGCAGTAAAACTATCGTAGTTCCATCCACAGACAGTATTTCACCGACTCCTCCGGAGACGTCACAACTGGCAGTGGCTGTCGCAGTGTTGGCAAGTGCAGGGATATATTTTTTTTAAGTTCGCGGCTGCCAGTGCCGCAGTGATTTTTTTCTTTTGTATAATCAGACAGGCATGGAAAGCCCTTTCCGAGTCATTTTCGCGCTAAGTTTATACTTCACAGATAAATCAAGAACTGAAACTGGTAATAAATGTCAGTCATTTCATTATTGCTACAATCTTAACCCGAATCAGTGATATCAGTCAGTGAAATAACATTCACTGAAAGTCAGTTGTTAAGATACTGCCGACTGGCGAATCAAGTAAATGTGCTGGGAACAAGTGACTTATGGCAATGGAGTTCTCGACATTCAGTGAGAATCACAAATAAATAAGTGAAATTCAGTAATCATATTAATTAGTTAAATGGCACTGATTATCAGTAGCTCAATTTTCACTGGTTTTCACTGATTTGGCACAATTCTTACTGTTTCAGGTTAAGAGTGTATTTATATGCGAATTTGGTTTCAGCGGTAAGGCATTGAATAAACGCTTTTTCTGTAATAGGTAACAAAATATTTTTGTAGTAACTATCAAATAATGTTATCACCACATAAAATTTGGCAAGGTTTCTTTTAATCAAAATAGTGCGTATTTTTCCCCCAAATAAACACCCCCCCCCCTTTTTCTCTCTCTATGTATGTCTATACTTCGCGGTAACCTACAACTTCTACAGTCCTCTAAAACAAAGTTTTTGTGAGTAGATGGAAAATATTAATAGACTTAAATGGTAAAATTTGGCTACGAAGCTCTGCCAGGACCAGCATGTAGCACAGTCTACGGCTTAAATGAATCACGCGTATGTGCACATAACAACCTAAAGGTACTGATACCTCTTGATGACATAGACTTTAGAATCACTTGGTTTACCTACTGTCACCTTAGTATATAATAGTGTGGCCATCCCTCGAAGCAACACGAAGTTACCCTTCCCCACGCCACTTGAGAAAAATGTGCGAATAAAGGTCTCGAACATACTTCTAGACTGCTCTGTTGAAAATTGATTATCTGCGTATCGCAAATATCAATAATGGCGGTATCGGCCAGTCTCGATGTGACGGAAATATCGTAAATATTGATAATGTAGTAAATACCTATATAGCTTAGTGAGTGTGGTCGACAGCCACAAAAAAACATCAACACAAAACAAGGAACATTGCCTAGATGTAGGTCTACTCAAATTAATATGAAACATTTAGGGGCGATGGGAGAATATATAACGGTATCGACGATTACGTACAGAAGGCCTACTGCAAGAATTTAAATGTTCTTGTTTCAGGACTACTCCATAGGCGCCGAGTTCTTGTTTCTAGAAGGGAGGCAAGTCACAACCTTCTGAGGCAGTGTCCATGTTCATTACAATTTTATCCTTCTGTCCCTCTCCTTCCCTTTTTTCTCACTCTCTTCCCCTCATACTTTGCGCTGTACGTCTGCGCATGTGGTTATTCAACACTTATTTCATGTGGCCCAAGGTTTTAGATATTTAAATGAAATAATTTATGACAAAATATTGCTTTTTTTGTTTATGCGAAGGCCTGCAAACAATATAGGTATATTTTGGATAGAATGAGGCAAGGAGTCTACAGTTAGTAATAAATACTTATTACAAACTGAAGCAGTGACCAACCACTGTTTATCAATCGAAGGGGTGACCCGTGCTGTCTGCAAAGTGGAGGGGTCACCACCTCCCGTACCACCTCCCTTATAGTCTATTCGCGGTTTCTCCACTCTTTATGAATCAACCCTTTGAAAAATCACCCCATGTATGACGTATTTGGTTGTTTCCTAATCATGCCACGTAACATACAAATGCCTTAATTTTTTTGTTAAAACGAACCTTTACTTATATACTAACTATAAATTATAATATTTAGTTATAATTGATATGATTGAAACAGGGAGATAATAATTATGGGAGTCTAAGCTCCCGATCTCACGACACCAAGGCCATTCGGTGGCGTGTGAGGGTTTGGCGGTGTTGAAAATGCGTTAAGAAGTATTTCTTATGCAAAATGTTACTTAACTGAGTGTGCAAGAATGCGGTGGGTTGTCCCTTTGGTGTAATTTTCCAGACTTAGTTAAGCTTTGTTCGCATGAGACGGAGGAATACCCTGGAAGTAGAACTTTAGTAGGTCTTCTGAAAAGTTAGAAGTAACCGTGAGTTGACTATATTCACCAAATTCTAAGAAATTTCTCTCACATTTACTATACCATTATAATCGAGAAAGCACGAGTAGTTAAATCTTTTTTTTCCGTACATCCGTGATAGCTTTCCTACATTTCTTCAGGAAAGAGTTACAAGCGTACTGGATTTTCCAGTTTTGCACATTAGCGTTTCTATATTTACAGAGTGATCTATGGTAACATTTTTGCTATTTGTATAGGCTAAAAGTACCGAATATTTCGAGTGTGTCTGTCACAAGCTTTTGAGGGCATGTCGCAGAGCCGGAAGCAGGGCATGAAAATTATTGGTTGGTGGTGGGGGGGAATGTCGCGACCGGGGCATGGAGGGTGTCCCAAGCTGGCGGGCGACCTTGCCCGCGGTGTGCGGACCGCGGCCTCCGTCATGGGGCTCCTTGCCTCGCCGCCGACCGGTTCACAGGTAATTACCACCTCTCACTCCCCTCGCACCCACCTGCCGCCATCGATCGCTCACCTTGAACCTGACCTCTCAGCTACTCACCAGCCATATCTCCCTCTCTTCCATCTTTCCTAGTCGCCCTTCTTGTCCGCCTTCATCGGTGCCAGCTCCCCGTCCGCCGTCCGTCACCGCTAACGTCGCGATAACACGACACCGTACGTCGCAGTCGTGCGTCCGTGAACTTTTCCCTCGGTGCCATCATGTCGCCAGCTTTAGTCGCGATACAAAGTGCTTAAAGGGGATCAGTATCCGCCATCTTGGATTAATGCAAATTTTGCTTTAACTCGCAACACAGATTTTATATTTTATTTTGGGCGTCGACAAGGCATAGGGCATTGCTTTACACATTTTCTAAAACATGTATTGATATACTACTGTTGCTAGGATCATTTATGTAACTGTCCGCAAAAAAAAATGTATTTCTTGCCGGCCGCCACTAGTAAAAAAATTAATAAAGGCGGTATAGCTGTAATAGTTTGATGCATATTTAGATATCTTATTTATGCCTTGTGCTGAGAAAAATTCCACTGAACCTTCTTAAATGGAACATTCGGCAGAAATAGTGAAAATCCAAGAGGGCAAGGCCTAATCCCTCCTTAACCCGTTCAGTCCCAGTGCCCACATGTTGCATATTAAGGATATTTATGGTCGGCACTGTACATAACAAGGAAAGTAAATCGAAATATCTCAGATTGGTGAGGACAGGTTTTTAAAGAGAAAACCGTTAGAATGCCGTTTAAAGGCGTAAATTAAAGTGAATGGCCCGAAGATATGGAAAGGAAAAAGTGCAGAGCACTGTTTTACTCATCTGAGTATAGTTACAGTGCGGGAGGTTGGAGGGTGCGCTGGCCTTCGGGCCTTAAAAACCTGCACATAACAAGGAATCAGTGGCCGGTGTTTTGGACGTCTGCCTTCCGAGTTATCTGTTTTATTGAATTTTCTGTGTCTTTCATTTGTGAATGGTTAATGGTGGCGTCGACGAATACGCGGTACGTTGTTTACTGGTTGCGAGAATCATGCTCCAGACAAGTACAGTGCCCACTAAAAAAACTTAACGATTGCAACACTTTTACTCGTAAACTAATTCGGGACTGAATGGGTTATTGCTCCCGCCTACGTGGAGCTTTTCTCCGTGTTTGAGGCCGAGAAGCGTGGGAGCGATAAGGGCGACACTGCCACGCGCATCAAGTGTGTCATTTACACTAACCGCGAGGCTCTGAACTGGTGTGCAGTGTGCTCATCGCCCTGCGTCTACCCATGGGACTTTCAGCGGTGACCCTATTTTTTTTTTTTTGGCGAAAAGTCTGTAGCAAGATTCATTGCAAGAACCATGAGTAGTTTTGTATGTTTCTGACGCGCATATTTTGAGATACAAAGCTTTAGAAAAGCCGTTTTTATCCGCGTTTTTATCCGCATTGAATTACTCTGAAATGATCTTTCTAATGTGCGTGACCTCTTGAAAGCATTCAACAGCCCTCGTGTGACGTATATATTCTTTTCATAGCTCACAGCACATAGGACGCACGTTTAATGATTTCGTGGAAAAACGAGTAGCCTATGTGAACGCTCTGCCTCGTAGTTGAAGTGCCAGGTATGCGGGAGCCGTACGAGTAGAGAGACTAAGCAGCCGCCTATGCCGTGAACTCCAGCCGAACACGCCAGCAACACGGCGTCACATGTGTGCATGCTGTTCACCAACCAGCGCCTGGTGACCTACACGCCGGCCGGCAGTCCAGTCAATAGCGAACCCTCCTCAGCGTCCAGTCACTAATCAGACGCAAAGTCTGTGCACACAGCCTCGCGCATCCAACCAGAGAACGGGCACGTCCACACCAGAGGGACTGCCACGCCATTTCGTCGGGGCCGAAGTGGTGTAGCGGTCAGACTACTCGCCACCCACCTAGGCGAACCTTGTTCGATTCCCGGCTGAGTCGCTCCCGGATTTTCGCTCTTGGGAATCGTGCTGGACGATGCCGCTGATTGGTGGGTTTTCTCGGGTGTTTCCCGTTTCCCTCGCCCTTGCATTTCGGCGCTGCTCCATACTCACCTCGTTTCACCCTCATCGGCTCTCAAGATCTCGATGTCAAGAGCCGCCTAAATCTCTCCACTCCACTCCACGCCATTTCGTCTGTGTGTACTTATCTTGCGTGTGCTTCTACCCGCCTTCATCGGCGCTATCTTCTCCGTCGTCCGTCAGCGCTAACGTCTTGATAACACGAGACTGTTTGTCGCAGTCCCTATGTATCATCATGTCGCCCGCTTTGGTCGCGACGGGATTCGCGTGAAGGAGAGAGATAGGTGAAGCGACAAGGTCCGCCGTATGGCGTGTGTCAAACGCGCTATCACCCTTGCCAGTTCGAAGAACAATTCTCTTTTACCATGAAATATAATACAAAAACATACGGTAACGTAGGGTTTTGCTCCGTGACGCAGCATTTTTGTGGAATATTACTATGAAAGCATTCTCCTTGTTTTTACAATGATTTTTGGTAGTTTCGGAAAAAAAATTTCTTCAAAATGAATATCGACGTTTTTATTCGACAGAATCAGCTTTCGTGAAAATGACATACCCTATATCACGAATGCCTTTATTTTCATTAACGGCTTCAAAATTTGGAAAATGTAAATTAACTCCATTAAATTCCTACGGTCCTAATTTGTATTTTTCCCTTTCGACAAATTTTCCATCAGATAAGGTTTTCTAGTCTTTAAAAATCGGGTTGGATATGATGTAAAACATGGCTAAATACATTTTCGAAAGCTGATAATTGCGGGTCTACCACAATGGACACTGCTGCATTACAGAGATCAGTGTTTTAACAATTGCGTTTATGTATTTGAAAGTTTTACAAATATTAGAAACCAGATTCATAAGCCATTGACTGCATTTCGTTTGATTAATTCATACACAAATTATTCTATTGAATATGTTTGAAATATATATGTATAGTTGGCAAGATAAGATTTCAAGTGTATTGATGTAGGTCGTGGGGAATTCACGAGTTCATTTGGCCGTGGGCCAGACGTCAACTCTTTATTCGTTTTTGCTACTTCAGCCATTCGAGCACAGTTTATTACGGCATGATTGTACGACTCCGAACTGGAGCGACTCAATCATTAATCAGCATGCCGAAAAAAGGTTACTCGCGAATTCAGACTCCGATGACAATGGCTGCGTTTAATCGCTTATCATTGCTATGAACCGGAAAATAACTGCTGCTTTATTTTCTTCGTTGCCAAGACTTAAACAAGCTTATGATAATATTTAGTTTGAGTCGCAGTTAATTTGGCGTTGCCCTAATATCGCTGGTACTTAAATATGTCGATAGTGTAACCAAATACTGCAAAACCAGGTCGAAAATGAAAAGCAATTTCAGTCAAAGGCAGCAACAGGCACTGCAAAATCGAAATCGTCCACATTTATGTATGTAGTGCTTTGTCTGTCCACAACATAAGTCGTGTTTTTTTTATTAGTCGTAAAATTTGTTTAGGTGTGCTCTCTTATTTGGTGAACCTATCTGTGTATGTGTTGCAGTGTCAGGGAATTGGCGATAACTACTGTACACGAAAAAATTCACCATGACATCTCCAAGACTCTGTTGTGTGATAGGTACTAATTGCAACGTACGATACAGGGCGAGAACCTTCTGTGCCGCATTGAAACTGCGATATTTCATAAATATGATTTCGTGAGCGATTAATCGGTCGCTAATTCTGTATAACAGTAGATCTACGGAGTGCGAAACCACTAACTGGCTGTCACTACCTTGATAAGAACTGAAAAAAAAAAATCATCGCTAAGAATTCCTGAGGTTTCACGTCACAGCGGGACAAAGGGCCAAAGACCTCCACGGCTGAAACTGGTTACCATTCTGGAGAAGAAGTGGTGCTTGTTCCAAGGACACTCCACCGCAACGATCGACGTAGACGTCGTCCAGCTCGATAACACTTGGTCGGCCAGAACAACGCGGAGGAGCCAGTTTCGCGTTATCCTCCCTCTGTTTTTCGGCGTCGGAATGTTTCCGCTCTGCGATACTCGGCCGGTTCGTGTGGCGCCAATAGCGCGAAGGACCGGCAGTCGAAAGCTTCTTTGTTCCCGCGAGGGGGGACGTTGTGGCCAACCCTCTCATCAGGCAACTGGACAGGGGCGAAAAAGAATCGAAGAAGGGAGAGGGGGAAAGTGCGATCGCCAATCCTCCAGTCTGCTAGGAGTTAAGGAGGGGATATGTCTGCTCCTCAGACAATGGACACATAAATCAGTCTAATTGGTCGTGGCCATTGCGGATCTCGGCCTGCCGAGGAAACACGTCGCGACCACCACGTTTTTTTGCCTTCTTGCCATATTTGTTTTCTTTTTCCGCCTTTCCCCTCAAGGCTCGCCTGATCCGGGGAGGGGAAGGGGAAGACGTAAACAAAAGGAGCAGAGGGAAGGAACTCGCGCGACGAGATGCCATTGGTCGCCCGGAGATGCTGAAAAGGGGAAGTCGTCTTGGTCTGCGACTCGAGGACACACCTACCCTCTGTGACCAGATGAGGGAATAAGATATCACGACCTGTCACCGTCGTTTGTCCCGGCTTGTTTGTTTTGTTTGGGTTTCGCCTTTTGCGACTATTTACTCTTGTTTCTCTCCCGTGTAAAATGTGTAAGCTGTTGTTTAAGGGAAGGGGTTGTTGTAGGTCACGCCAAATGGTTGACATTTATAACGGCCATTTCAACAATTGCATACTACAGTGAATATTTTTACTGAGTGTGTCGAGCCCGTAGTGTGTCCCCCTACTGCCCCTGACTGGTAAATATTCTGTGCCAGTTTGATTAATGATTAACTTTCGCTAGAGCCATCGACGGGAAAGGTGCAAACATCCTGTAGAGTTCACTTTTTTGGGCTAGGTGGACGACAGTATACATTCTCTACAATGATGCCACAGTTAAATATTTGCATTACATAACTGCGTGCTGCAAAAAAAATGCC
>NQII01001129.1:128075-140113 GCA_002778355.1 Clitarchus hookeri | reverse complement strand
GGGGGGGGGGGTGGAGGGGAGGTAAAAGGGTAAATAGAAAGACTAATAAACGAAAAAGGAACAGTTTCGAACCTGAATGCACGGAAATTATTTCAAAACCATGCATAAAATCTATTTCGTCAATCATGGGTTCTCGTGAAAAATTACCATACTGAAAACCATAAAGTTACGCATCAACTCGTTATGCTGCACTGTTCCAAACATTGTAGCTTCAAATAATTCTCAAGTAACTCAGTGTTAGGAAAAATATACGAGAAGCTGATAAACATAAAACTTATGCAGTATCTGGAAGGAATGGGCCTGTTACATCATAGGCAACATGGCTTCAAAAGAAATATGATCACGGGACTAGCAGTAATGGAAGTGGTAGAGGCAGTACAAATTGTACAATACAAGTATGTCATGGGAGTATTCTTGGATATAGCTGGAGCATTTGATAATGCTTGGTGGTTAGAGATCATGTGGCAACTCAAAGATAAGAAATGTTCAGTTAACATCTTCTCGTTGTTACTGGACTATTTCAATAACAGGAAGAGTGTGTACCCAGACGGAGAGCTGAGAGTAGAGAAGGAACTAACTAAGGGTTGTCCACAAGGTTCTGTCCTGGGCCCACTACTGGTGAATGTACTGTTTGGCGGACTTCTACAAGTTTCTCTTCCTGAAGACTGTGAACTCTACGGATATGCCGATGATGGGTTGATACTCATTCCAGCATGGTCATGCCGAGAACTAGAAGGAACAGTATAGAACAAGTTCTCAGAAGAGTAGAAGCATGGGCAGACGCCATAAAGTTAAAATTCGTAGCAGACAAGACCAACTGCATGATGTTCAAGGGAATCTTCAGAAGAGGTACCCAGTGGTGAGGTTCCAGGGCAGACCCTTAAAGTTCCTCAAATGTGTAAAATACCTCGGAGTCATGTTGGACTCAAAACTGACATTTATGGAGTATGTCAAAAATTTGTTTGATAAAGCTGTGGTCCTGTTCGGAAAACTTCTAGTGGTTGCACCTGCCAGATAAGGATTTTACTTTCAAAAATTTAATGTCATATACAAAGGGATCTTTGAGTTAATTATAGCATATGGGTGTGCTGTATGGTACAAGAAGGTACAGCATTTCTTAATAAAAATAAGACTTGAAAAGGCTGGCTACTAACAACATTCCCAGGGAAAAAGGAGAACTATAGAAGCTTCTTCTGGAGACCTTTCGGGGAAGAGGGGAGAAGTTCAACCAGGATGATGCCAGAAGGGAAGCTATCAATACGTATGGAAGGCATACGTTAGACTACGGAAAGCCTTTTACCGGCTACAAANTGATGCCAGAAGGGAAGCTATCAATACGTATGGAAGGCATACGTTAGACTACGGAAAGCCTTTTACCGGCTACAAAATAGTTAGATACTAGGCAGGTAAGATAGAGTAGAAAGAGATTAACTACTCCTCCAGAGGGACTGGGCTCGGGGTGTCGAGCAAATGATGGGCAACCTCGTGTGCTCCCCCGCCCCTGTAGGGCAGGGAAATAATGGGGGAGCTGAGTNGGTGTCGAGCAAATGATGGGCAACCTCGTGTGCTCCCCCGCCCCTGTAGGGCAGGGAAATAATGGGGGAGCTGAGTGACGTGATCGTCTGAACAACTTGGAACGACACCAGATTGAAACAACACAGACCAAGGACAGATCGGCTGAAAAGAATCAAAAGAAAGAACATTGGACAATGACTCCTGGTGAGAAAGCCAACCCTCTAGTGATCTAGAGAAGAATCGAAGAATGAGTGGTCTTACGCATTATTCGTATCGAGTACAGTTGCATGAGGGGAGGANCCCTCTAGTGATCTAGAGAAGAATCGAAGAATGAGTGGTCTTACGCATTATTCGTATCGAGTACAGTTGCATGAGGGGAGGAAGGAGTGGCCCGCGTGGGACTCTCACCGTAAGCAGTCATTTCATTTCACTGTCTGTAGCCTAGTTATTGCCTACCCGCCTCTACAAATTGCTACTGCCATTAGCGGGTTAACTATGGACGTTAGATTATTTATTCCTTGATGAAATATGCTCATTTTGTACTTATCTGGTGTTTATTATCATTTGTTCGTAAACATCCAAGTTAATGTTCCTTCATTTGCTCAGGAAAGGGACAAACGCATACGAAAATTCCAACTTCGTATAGTGACGCTCAGCATTCCTATATTTGCAACCTGATATGTGGTGTTATTTCCATACAATGAATAGGTTAAAAACTGCCACTTCAGTTGAGGATATTTTTTACATTGTGGAATTCACCGAGATTAGTTGATGTAATGAGTAGAGTTCTGCGCAAGTAATTATAAGTAATTATTAAATTGTAATTATTGTTTGTGAACACCTTTGGTAGGCTAGGAGGCGTTACTTACCTTATGTAAAAGTACATCTAAGAAGGCACACTTGTATGCATAGCTTTGCTGGGATTCAAACCCGGAACTTCATTGTCGAAAGTTAACGTCTGGTTTACTTAACCTTAGAGGTCAACCGAGTTCAGCGAAACAGTTTCCTCTGGCTCGAAGTTATGTTTTACTGATTCAAAGAAGTTTATAGCAGACACCTGTCAGTTCAGCACACAGGGACGATGCGAAGTACTGTACACGTTGAAAAGTCGTCCGTAGGTGATTACATCCGTCCCGAATAGCGTAACTACCGTAGCAGGCCGGTTCCTTGGCGACGGCTGCGGTGAACTTGCCCTGTTAGTCTTGGCTTCGTCGTCAAGCGGCCGTCATATCGGAACTGCTCTCCCCCTTGCTGATCGCAATGAGGCACGCCGGATGGATTTATAGGCGCGCCGTGTATCAAGGAAGGACGGGGGGGGTTTGTAGGCTAAGCGGCGGTGGAAGGAGCTAGGTGAAGGGGTTGGAAGGAGGAGGACAAGAGACGGGTTCGGTTCACCTGAGCCGTGATTTAAGGCCGGCGGGGTAATGACGCACGTGGCTGACGACTCCCTCTAGTCAATCACCAAGTCACACGGCGGAGAGTTCGCCGACCTTGGTGCGGCTCGAGTTTCTTCTTCCCCTCTCCCCTCCTCGCAAAGGATCGATGTTACGTGCCTACCAGCCTTCTGGACCAGCTATCCGCTGCTGTCCTTTACGACCAAGCTTCACTATGCTGTCCGGAAATACGTCGAAGTGAAGTGCTGAAGCGTTCCTCGCTCTCTCTTTGAACTACGGAGGGGAGTGCATTCATTTATCGAGTAGCAAAGTGTAAAAACTTTGTTCTTCAGCCCGTAATTGGCGCTGTATTGTGTCGAGAGATTATTGTATCAACCGGATTGAAATAAATGTGTTCGATCTCGCCGCAGATACTGACATGTGTTTATTTATTTATAAATAACCATGGGGATAAACTTGCTCTTATTTGTCACCATCGGCTGGTAACAAGCTGAAGTTCAGCTGTGCAATAAATAATTTCTCAAAGATGAACCATTTACTGATTTTCTTAAGACAAAAAATATCATCTCAGCCAAGGTTTAAAAAAAATTTCCTTCTGTGGTATTTTCATGTCAGAAAGTAGTAAGTATACCTATCAACCTTTCCGATTTTTCCGGAAGTCTTCCGGAAAAAGCTGCCATATATTTTTTTCCGGAAATATGTACATTCTTACGATTTTTAATTAGTTGATTCAGTAAAATAAAAATGTTTTTTTTACGTTAAAACACGGAAATCGTAGTGTTGTGACGATATAGATCGATACTGATTTTTCCTACATCCAAGAGATCACGTTACGAGAGGGCGATAATCTATTTTCGCATATCTATTGTTTGTTGGAGTTGCATTGTTTCGTCTGTGGAATTTTTGATAGCTACCGGATTTGTTTGTGAATACGAATACGTGTGGACATTGATTTTACCGTGAACTGTTTCAATTNAGCTACCGGATTTGTTTGTGAATACGAATACGTGTGGACATTGATTTTACCGTGAACTGTTTCAATTTGAAGTCTATTTGAAACATGTGTTAAAGGATTTTAATACCGTGTGCGATAAAAGCTGTATGTAACTACGTATGAACTGTGATTACAATGGGGTGTGTATTATGTCTCTTGCCGGCCATGTTTTTGTGAGGTATTGCTATAGTCGGTTCATGACTGGAAGAGACTTTCTTGAAGCCCTGCTAAAGATCTACTTTCAAGCCCATTTCGTATCCTTCTGCCAAAGGGTAAACAAACATTGCCATGTGGCAGTCACATGGCAATGTTTACATTCCACTGTGTGTGTACATGTGTTCGTACATGCACATACCCATCATAAAAGTAATGAATATATTAGTAATTGATATTCCACAAGGGTAAAGTTTTTAGACTTGAGAATTTCTCACAAAAGAATATGTGATGCAAGCGAAAAACATTTCATTACATAAACCCAAAATGTGAGTATTAAAAATTAGATGTTTTGTGTGTGTGTGTGTGTGTGTCTGTCTCTCTGTGTGTCTGTCTCTCTGTGTGTCTGTGTCTGTCTCTGTGTCTGTCTCTCTCTCTCTCTCTCTCTCTCTCTCTCTGTATAGGTTTGATTTTGACTGGGGGATTGGGTGGGGGAGAAAAACTTTCACTTTGATTACATATTATAGACACAATACTTTGCAATGAAATGTGTCAACATTCAAGGAGTCCATCCAACAACATTAACATGGCAACGCCAATCTCTCATAAGCCCCCGGATGGCCGTGCTGTAGAGAATTTGTGCGATTCTTGTTTAACCTAATATTTCATTTATCGGTTTTTTTATACTAATATCAGCTCTTTATTATTTCATTTTTCCTAACGTATGACTTTAATTTGTGCTAACCTTCTCGTACAGATTCNTGCTTTTGAAATATGTATAAGAGATTACTCATAGTGCGTTCTAACGTGTTTAATATTTTTCAAATTTATTTCAGGTTTGCTTAAAATTTTATTTACTGTATTTTACGTTGTATGTTGCGGTAGTTTTTGTGTGCAGTCATGAGTTCTAGCAAGGTGAATAAAAGAGAAGTCACCAACGCCAACAGGACATCATTAACCTCACCGAATCGTTGTATTAACTAATTAGGCGAGGGGAAATGAAACCGTGCAACATCGCGGAAAGAGCGGCAGAAATGTTGAAACTCTCCAGATTTACAGTGCTAAGGTATGTTAAAATATCTGTAGTATTAACCATTGCGTTTGCAAGTTGTGTGTGTTAAGATCAATTACGTTGGCCCACGAAATGTGTTTACAAGAACATAAAGAAAATTTGTTAATAACTTGATAACGTCGTCGAACGTTGTCTACGTGTATTTTTAACGTTTTATTTTGGTAATTATTAAGTTTATAGGGTTTCCTGTAAAAATAAAAATAATTCATTGAAAATCTTATATTTCCACTCTGCTAATGATGCAGAACACGAATATACGAGGGGCATTAACGTCCGACTAATTTCGTAATATGTGCCCACCTAACCTAACAGAACCTAACCCCACGATGAGTGAATCACTATTTTACATTTTTTAACTAACCTAGGATTGTAGGGTTATATAGTAACCAATACCTGCCACCTATTAAACTAACCTAAACTAACACACGGCAGAGCATATCACATTGTCACACATCATTTGTAAACAAACCCTTGTATGTTTTTGGTATCAGTAACTGTAGTTGACCCAGTAACTGAATTATGGTCCTTTTTAAATTATGCAAATTAGGTTGGCTATGTAGCACTGAAAGTGAAAAATATGACACTGATAATTTACAATAACTAAAAGACAATGGCTGTAGAACAGTGGTGTTGGGGAAATGCATTAATACACAATTGTTTTCTTAAAAGATTATGACTGCGATTTCATCGATTACGATGTCCTCTCATGTTTAGTGAAGTGATACAGATATGTTTAATAGTAGGGGAAGTTCCAGTTATATCGACTGTAATCTATTTAGTGACGTATAACAATGGCAATTAATGCCGCAATGTAACTTATAAATACAAAACAAGCTCCTTCTTCAGAATCTTAAAATGCACCATCTCTCCATAACCTATATAAAATTAATTGACTATAACAAACTCACTATAGAGGCAATTTTCCTTACCATTGTCAGTTGTCTTTATAATAAATTTCCACTGTATATATTGGGTTGTTTATGAAGAATCCCTCGCAGGGGTACACAAATTCCAACACAAAGTAGTTTTTATTTTTAATTACACATTGTAATACCACCTTTTGGTTAGGTGATTCATACACTCACATTTGAGTCTATATAACCCTACAATCCTAGGTTAGTGTAAAACCCAACAATCCTAGGTTAGTTTAAAAATGTAAAATAGTGATTCACCCATCGTGGGGATAGGTTCTGTTAGGTTAGGTGGGCACATGTTACGAAATTAGTCGGACGTTAATGCCCGTCGTATATTCGTGTTCTGCATCATTAGTGGAGTGGAAATATACCATTTTCCGTGAAATTATTGTTATTTTTTTTACAGAAAAGCCCCCTAAACTTAATAATTACCCAAATAAAACGTTAAAAAGACACGTAGACAACGTTCGACGATGTTATCAAGTTATTAACAAATTTTCTTTATGTTCTTGTAAACACATTTCGTAGGCCAACATAATTGACCTTAGCACACACAACTTGCAAACGCAATGGTTAATACTACATATATTTTAACATACCTTAGAACTGTGGATCTGAAGCGTTTCAACATTTCTGCCGCTCTTTCCGCGACGTTGCAGGGTTTCATTTCCCCTCGCCTAATTAGGGAATACAACGATTCGGTGAGGTTAATGATGTCCTGTTGGCGTTGGTGACTTATCTTTTATTCACCTTGCTAGAACTCATGACTGCACACAAAAACTACCGCAACATATAACGTAAAATACAATAAATAAAATTTTAAGCAAACCTGAAATAAATTTAAAAAATATTAAACACGTGAGAACGCACTACGAGTAATCTCTTATACAGGTATCAGAAACGAAAGAAATCGGCACAACGAGAAATAATAAAGAGAGGATATTAGTAAAAAAAAAAATAAACCAGTAAATGAATTATTATTGGTTAAACAAGATAATCGCACCATTTCTCTGGCACGTGTGTCGACCACATCTCGCCAACAACACACGGAACGAAGGTTTGTAAACAAATGGCCGCTCTACTTTCACCTTGAGCGTGATCTTGTGAGTATGCAAGAAACATTGAAATCAAAGTACGTTAGCGTCACGTCATTAATAATTAGCATAATAAGATACAAGTCTTTTCGAAACCCATTTGTAAGCGCTAAATTAACAATTACGTTAAAACTTTAGAACTATTTCCTCTCTTTGTGCTGGCAACCTAACGGCATAACTGTATCCGCGCTCGCCGCTGTTTGTAATGTTATATGCATGTAGCTAGCGGCTAGGGTGTTTTTTCAAATGTTGATTTTCAAAAGTTTCTTCCCGTCGTGAACCGACTATAGGTTACTTATTGTCGACTCTGCAAAGTTTAAAACTAAAGACGAGTAGAAAAAACAGTATTACTACCAGACATTCCGGGAACCATACAGTGTAGAGTTTCCATGTATTATAAAGTCAGATGAGGGCGATAGGTTTGGCTTTTGTAGTACATGCCGATGCGACATAAACATTGCACATTTTGGGAAAACATGTATTAGTGTACACGCTTAAAGCGCAAAGCATGTCGCCAACATAAAGTGCCAAGAAGAAAATCAGAAGATTTCTAAGATCTTTGCAAAACCTGGAAATGCCGATCCACGTTACATGCGCAGAATGCTTGTTTACTTCTTTTTTGTTAGAGTACAACAAACCCTAACTGCTGCAGATAATGCAGGTTTCCTACAAAAAAAAAATGTTCCCGGACTCGGAAATTGCAAAGAAGTATGGATGTGGTCCTACAAAAACCTCAGCAGTTGTAAAGGAAATGGCTTCTTATGCAAAATATAGTGTAATACAGTGTTTGTACAATGCACCATTTTCTGTTTCAACTGATGGAAGCAATGACACTTAATTCAAAGTTGTATCCCATTGTAGTGACGTTTTACGATGATACACAGGAGAAAATTGAGAACTCTGTTCTTTCTACCCCTGCCTTGGAAGAAGATTTTACTGGACGGAATATAGGTAATTTAGTGCTTGCACAGCTTGAGTACAATAACATTCCTGTTGAACACTGCGTGGCTTTTTGTGCAGATAATGCAGCTGTAATGGTTGGCCATAAAAATGGTGTCGCAGCAGTGTTGAAAGAGAAAAACACCCTGGACTTATTGTGATTGGTTGCATGTGTCACCTGATAAATTTATCTGCAGAAAAGGCTGTATCTGCTTTGCCAGTAAAAGTTGATGACATTCTTGTGGACATTTTTTATTATTTGGAAAAATGTTCAAAGAGAAAAGAAAGATTACAAATATTTCAAGAGCTCCATGATACAGAAGCGAAGAAAATGCTCAAGCATGTCTGTTCAAGATGGCGTTCTCTTAGAAGAAGTTTGTTGAGGGTTTTTGAACAGTGGGAACCATTGCTTAGTTTCTTTAAGGGCGAGGTTGCAAATGAGAAACCTTCATCTTAAAGTCTCGCCTCTTACAAAATTCTCAAACTACAATCATCGTCCTTATCAACCTATGGTGGGATATGTCAGAAAAACATAAATGAGAAAAGGAAGAACTTGGGTACTGCTACTGATTCCAGCAAAAAGAGAATTGCTTTTATATCAGCAAACAGTGATGCTCCTACTTTGAAGAATAAAAGTCCTTTTGTAAATCAGAAATAAAAACTATTCATGTCCCTTTCTTCTAGCCTAAATAAAGCATTTTGTGCATTTCTTCTAGAGTGTCCTCCCAACATTTGAAAAACAGAATGTAATTATTCAGTCAACATCTCCACACATTCATATTTTGAGAGAACTGTTGCTTTGCTATCAAATTTTGTGAAAGCAAAAGCTGTGAAAAGTTGCTCATTATTTGAAGTGAACTACCACTCTATTCAGAATCAGAAAGACGACACCGATTTAGTAAAAGCAAGTAAAGCATCAAACATTGTGAAAACACTTGAAGAAAAGGTTAAAAGTAGTTTTCTTTGCATCTGTCAGGACCTATTTTGTTACAGCATGTTACTACATTGTTCACAAATCTCCCATAAAAAATGAAATCTTGATAAATGCAGCTGTGGCAAGAGTGAATGATCTCGACAATGCCAACTTTTCTTCTGTTCGCTACTTTGTGGATTTGTTTCCTCTGATTTTGCCTGTACAAGAAGGTGAAACTAGGGATGCAGCTATGGAGGAAACTGAAAAACAATTCTCAACTCTTTAGGTAGACGACATTTAAGTCCTTAGTGCAACATGAGATAGTGATGATGTTAAGTGGGCCAAGTTATCCAGGATTCGTGGTGTTGATGNTATGGATGACATTTTAAAATACAAAAGAATATGTAGAGTAATGCTGTTCATCCTGTCCATTCCACACAGCAATGCAGAATACAAGCGTGTTTTCAGTTTGGTGAAAAAAAAACAGGACCCAGTTCAGATCCTCCATGTCTAATGACACTATAAAATCAATTTCTGTTTTGAAATGCAGGAAATCAGGCTTCTATTATGAACAAAATTTTAGTGCAGAATTCCTAAAGAAAGTCACAGCTGCTTCTTTAAAACCAGTGTTCCATTTAAACATGAACAGCAGAATACAACAACATGGCAAAAATAAATAATAGTTGTATGAATCCGTAGTGCTCTAACTTAGGTAGGAAGATAGTTTTAGTTAATTTTTGTAGTGCAGATTAAAACCAATTAAGCCANATCCGTAGTGCTCTAACTTAGGTAGGAAGATAGTTTTAGTTAATTTTTGTAGTGCAGATTAAAACCAATTAAGCCAACAACGCAATGCAGACGTCTTGGAGAAATCTACGGGCGCTAGTTACTTCCTTAATATTGCTGTGCTCTGATACTTCATCTCAAATTCCACTGAAAGTGGAAAGGTAATCAAATATTTACGTATTATGTTTTTTAGTAATTTTATTAGTGTAGTATAGCGTAATGGGCCTTTTTCATGTTCAGCGGTAGTATGTAAAGTAAGCATGCATTGTTTAGTTTTATTTTTATTAAAAAATGTAATGATTTTATTGTGTTTACAAAATCTTCCTAATTATGATTTCGTAAAGTTGACAGATATGATGTAAGCAGTCAATATTAAATAATGTGAAAAGTTGTGACACTGCAAGAAATATTTTTTATTATTATGGGGTTGGCAAATGCAGACCATGTACGACGTTCAAGGGAATTTACAGCCATTCCTCATCCAGAGTTCCCTTTAGTACGCAGAAAGTGTAACGGAAGGTGGAAACATTGCAAGCTTTTGGCCCCCCAAAAATACACCATAAAATTTAAGCTATTTTAATATCAGGGGATTGAGGAGGCCAAACGAGATATTTCATCCTCGTGCTCATTAAATCGTGATTGGTCGTACCGAACCCTTATGAATATAGGTGTTGTCTAGGAACACTGGCAATTTGCTGGAGAACACAGTCTGGTGGATGAGATGGAGATGATCGCCGAGAATACTGACTGAGATATTGCTCTTCTTTTCCCATAATGAATTACAAGCTGTCCTAGACCACTTGAAGATAACGCATAGCCCCTCCATGCTTTAGGAGTAGAAAGGTGGTAGTCAGTATGGTAAACTTGTGGAGTTGTTCTTCATACACAAACATGTAAAGTGCCCTGAAATAATGTCAACACAAATCCCTGGGCACTCGGCATTATTGTCGTTCGTAACTTCAAAGTACTACATCGTGTCACCAGTGGTTTTAAATTAGTTGCTTTACCAGAAATGTTGCTCGCAGTATGCACTGGCAGTCGAATAATTTTGGTTGATACGAGATCCTAGTGATGGGTTTTTATCTCGGGGGTTATATGAGACACCATCGTCTTGTGCTTTCGGGCCACTAATTGCTTCAACAAATTTCTATCCCTTTTGGATAAATTTTGACTTCCACGTACTGTTGTTCTTCGATGATGGTGTCTTACCATGTTTCGTGTAGGCCGTCATAACAGTTGGCACACTGCTCCTCGCAAAACTCACAATGTTAGCAGTTGTCGTCACAGAAGCTGCAACGAGGCCCTCCAACGGCCATGGGCCTTTGGAACCCTGAGAGGCAAGGAAAAAGCAGTTAACGGACAGTATTATATTGACTAGTGAAATACAATCTCTACGTCTGTGCTGGATGGCGTGGCTAAACTGCAAGGCCGGAGTTCATTTTATATTTGTATGTCTGTGGAGTTAATTAGTAGAAGTTTGGGGTATTATAACTTATTTTTTATTGATTTGTATAATTTTTACTATGTAGTTTTGTATTTACACTGATTACAAGTTGCTAAATGCTATTCAAGATGTAAACAGGATTTAGTACTTTAATAAACGTTCTCAGGAATTTTTTTAGAAATGTTTTACTCTGCAACAGAGTTGTTCTTGATTGTGGGCTTGTGAACATATTTTTCCGGGTCCATGTTGCCTACGAATGTTTGCCAAGCATTTTAACAAACCTTCAGGTAGAATCAAGTAGAAACATATTTCGACACACACAAGCACACACTCATGCACGAATGCAGGCACACACAGACTTCCTCGGCAATTTTGAGCTTCCCCCCATCTCTCTACATATATCTGCCAACATTCAGTTCCGCTGTCTCGTTCACTTATGAATTTTGAAATGAGTTCGTGTCCAGGGGAAGAATTCAATGTCGAAATAAGGAGATACATACAGCCGCTCTCCAAGTTTTCTCTTCTCCGTGGGGTTCAACCCTCAAGTTCCCCCTTCTCTCAGGCTATTCCCACAGTCCTCTCTGCGCGGCTGACAGCGCAATCTAGGACGGGGCGAGTGTACTATATGACGGCCATACGTTCCCGCCCCGTTGCGCGAAGCTCACGCTATAGCGCATGCACGATTTGCGACCCTGCACTCCTCGTAACACCCCTTCTCCGACGGCAACTTGGAATGTGACAGTTGTGCGGAACTGCTAGGCAAATAGCCCCGCCGCTCCGAGTGGAACTTTCAAAATTTGCTGCCCTGGTTCATGGATGA
>NQII01001129.1:101942-128050 GCA_002778355.1 Clitarchus hookeri | reverse complement strand
CAAAGTTTTTCCAATCCCTGAATCTACGCGGTCGTTTGTGCATGTGTGCATCGTTCGTGCTGGCGAGACAGATATTTATTGTTTTATACTTCCGTCATATACAGTTCAGTTTGTAAACTATCTAGAAAAAAAAATCTGCAAATAAAAAGTTAAACTCAAAATCCAAACGTACGCAAACACACGTGCCATGTTCATAATTCTGGTGTTTTCAGTTTATGAAATGATATTCGGTTATTTTTTTTTACTTTGGAAACATTGCTTGTCTCATGCAGAATGTGTAGATACTTTTTATAGGAATCTGATTTCTATCTGACATTGATTTCGGTATTCATCCTGCTGTGTTTATTTGCTTTTCGAAGAGGAATATCACTTATTTACAATTATTTTTAGTAATTGATTTTATGGACATCAATTTAAGCCGCGAAAGTTATCATCTGTATAAGTAAAATAAACGCATATATAATAATATAATAAATCATAAAAAATTTATTTACATTTAAAATTTTAGAAGCAGCCATAGTAATTATTATAATTACCCTACTTGAAGGGGTTTTTTTTCGCTAAATGTGTTTTATAAGGCATCCAGAATAGAAATTTGTTTAAATTAAAATTAAGATTGAACGTTATTGATTTTTAAAAACCATTTAAATATGTAAATTATAGCATAATATTTCCCACTGAATTATAAAATATGTGCATTCCTTTTTCAAATGCAACAGTTTTGGTAGTGTGTGTGTAATACTATTTAATTAATTCGGCATGTTGTACGGTCAGGCGCAGTACTCGATCGAAAACCATTATGCTTCCACCTTAAGGGGGTCAATTACCTGCCATCTTGAATTAATGGAATTTTCGCAGCAACCAGCAACACAGATTTTGTATTAAGTGTATCGACATTGCATTGGGCATAACTTTATGTATTTTCAGTAGTTCATTTTTGTAAATTAATTTTCCATGATTTTCTATACTTTTATCAATGTACTATTTGACGTAATCAAACAGAGTTATAAAATATCCAAAAAATATCGAAAATCGTTTCCGGCACTTGAGCAGCAGTAAGCTGAGGATGCAAGCAAGAGCCGAGCGAAAGTGCGACTCGGAGCAGCAGCGGCGCTGGCGATGTTTGCCGACGACTGAGCAACAAGCCCGCCTCTCGCCCGGATTAATGAAAATATTTGTTTGTTTGTCGAGCAGGAGGGAGGGGGGGAGCCGTCGCTCACNAGCGAAAGTGCGACTCGGAGCAGCAGCGGCGCTGGCGATGTTTGCCGACGACTGAGCAACAAGCCCGCCTCTCGCCCGGATTAATGAAAATATTTGTTTGTTTGTCGAGCAGGAGGGAGGGGGGGAGCCGTCGCTCACAGTCGCTCTTGCTGCCGCTCCCTGAATAAATAACTCATTTACCCGGGGCGCAAACACGGTACGGCGGCGAGCACAGAGAGCGCGCCGCGCGCAAATAACGCCGAAGCTGCCGGGGGATGCCGCCGCCGCGTTCCTCCACTCTCTGGCGTTGAGTGCCGGCGTGCATGCTCTTCCAGGGTTCCAGTCGTCGAGAGGCTGTACTGCTCATTGAGTAGCTACGGCGCTTCTTACTGAGTCACTGAATTAAGGGCACTGCCTGCCCAGATCCCCAAACAGCGCAGGGGGTCGCGGTGGCTGAGTGGTCAGCCTGCTCGCCTCCCATCAAGGTGAACCGTGTTCAATCCCCGCCCGGGTCACTGCCGGCTTTTCGCATGTGGGAATCTGCCGCTGGTCGGAGGGTTTTCTCGGGGATCTCCTGTTCCCCCCGCCCTAAGACCTCGCTGTTAAGAGCCGCCCAAATATCTTCACTCTACCCAAAAGAGCGCAGAGCTCATTCATATAGTTGTCATTCAAATAATTTTTTTNAGCCGCCCAAATATCTTCACTCTACCCAAAAGAGCGCAGAGCTCATTCATATAGTTGTCATTCAAATAATTTTTTTAAACTGTGCCTGCTTTCGAATGGCAGTTAGGAAATATTTTATCTACTACAGCTAATTTGTGCTTTCTAATTCTGTCNAAACTGTGCCTGCTTTCGAATGGCAGTTAGGAAATATTTTATCTACTACAGCTAATTTGTGCTTTCTAATTCTGTCTCTAACGCTTATTGATTTTTTAAGTGAAAAAGTGCCAATTTGAGTGTTCCACGATAATTTGTGCGTACGAAATTTCCCGGTACAGACTACTTAACATAGTACAGGGACATGCAGCACATGCTTGTCTTTATTATTACTCCATAAAATGATAGGATACCAACTGAAAGTCGTACAGAGAAAGACTGCACGCCAGTTCAGCGCCTTGCGCGTAAAGGCGACCCCACATTCGGTGCGCGTACGAAGGTCGTTCTTAGCGCTTTCACGTCTCTGGGGCGCCTACACGCAAAATTACCTCCAGTCAGACGGCGCCCGTAATGTGCAACTCACGCTGCAAGAGCGAATGCCGTAGTGGTTGTGACTTATTGAGCGTCCATTCGTTGAGGCCAGTGATATGTATTCCTCATTGTCTGTAAATAGCGAGACTCTCCTCGCTGAGTGGTAGTCTCCTCTATTGACATAATATATAGTTGAGTATTTGTTATG
The DNA here is from genome assembly GCA_002778355.1 of Clitarchus hookeri. Taxonomy (NCBI): domain Eukaryota; kingdom Metazoa; phylum Arthropoda; class Insecta; order Phasmatodea; family Phasmatidae; genus Clitarchus; species Clitarchus hookeri. The sequence goes on along the minus strand of NQII01001129.1, from coordinate 125,454 downwards.
TGAAAGGATCCTTTTTTCGTAGGTGGCGTTGATACTAAAAAATGGTTTGAGTAGTTTAGAACTTTTACGGGTAGTTTGAAAGTAAAAAAAAATTAATTTAACATAAAACTGGCTCTCGTCGTTGCCCTTCAGAAACATGAAATATTTTCTGTATGTTCGTGAAAGGAATGCAGGTGTGGGTATTTCTNGCTCTCGTCGTTGCCCTTCAGAAACATGAAATATTTTCTGTATGTTCGTGAAAGGAATGCAGGTGTGGGTATTTCTGACTTTAACTGACTATAGACCCGTGCCTCTATATCTTACCTCATGCTCTATACTTCTTTATTCGGACAACTTCTGTACTTCTGCCTCTCATTAACTTTTCTCAAACCTGTCAGCAATTTTTAATAATCGCTCGATTGAAATATGTATATTATATTGTATACATTTATGTCCAACAAAAAGTGCGGCGAGTTCTCCAAGGGAACATAGTCCAAAGTTCAAGACGACGTCCATCCTTGTAGACACGTCGCAAAATGACGCCCGCAATAATGTATTCAGCACTTCACAAAGACGAATGAAATGTGGTGAATATAACTGCAATTGACGGAAAACTGTTTCAAGGAGACGAAATATTACTCTGAGGTTTTTCATTAACAAAAAAATCCTGCCTATAAGATTGACGTTAAATGGCTGAGGACGTAACGGTTCACTTGAGAAATCGCGGGGAACCTTCATGTGTAGGCCTATAGTCAAGTCAGTTATTACGATAAAATATTTGAGAGTATTGCATGGTTTTTTTCTGAGTTTTATTTTACAATCGGGAACCAGCTACGGACGCGCTTACAAAGCCTTGAGCGGTAATCGAGGACAAGAGCCGAACGTGCTTTAACGTGTTTCCTCTGGCGAATCCAGTTTGTTTTAGAGTTACGAATGCCGCCGCGTCAGAGGGAACACTAGCATGATAACCTCGACAAATAATTGTTCTTGTTGGTTTGCTGTCACTCTTCCCTTCCTTCTTCTTCTTCTTCTTCACCCCTCTCCCGCTTTTTTAACGAATATAAACGGATATACACATCACTTCTTGTGTGAACAGTACGATTAAGCTGACTTAGGAGCTCCGTACGCCTGCAGTTGTTTTTCGCGTACGAAGGCGCAGAAGCAAGCGAGCTATGATGTGAGCACTGGTACGTGCGTAAGACACTGAACTGCAGTGCTTGGATGCGAACTGTGTGACACTGGATTTCAAGGTGGCCGTCCTTTCATTTTGCGACATTGCCATTTCCTTCGCAAANTGCTGTCACTCTTCCCTTCCTTCTTCTTCTTCTTCTTCACCCCTCTCCCGCTTTTTTAACGAATATAAACGGATATACACATCACTTCTTGTGTGAACAGTACGATTAAGCTGACTTAGGAGCTCCGTACGCCTGCAGTTGTTTTTCGCGTACGAAGGCGCAGAAGCAAGCGAGCTATGATGTGAGCACTGGTACGTGCGTAAGANGCTCTCGTCGTTGCCCTTCAGAAACATGAAATATTTTCTGTATGTTCGTGAAAGGAATGCAGGTGTGGGTATTTCTAACTATAACTGACTATAGACCCGTGCCTCTATAACTTACCTCATGCTCTATACTTCTTTATTTGGACAACTTCTGTACTTCTGCCTCTCATTAACTTTTCTCAAACCTGTCAGCAATTTTTAATAACTGCTCTATTGAAATATGTATGTTANATAACTGACTATAGACCCGTGCCTCTATAACTTACCTCATGCTCTATACTTCTTTATTTGGACAACTTCTGTACTTCTGCCTCTCATTAACTTTTCTCAAACCTGTCAGCAATTTTTAATAACTGCTCTATTGAAATATGTATGTTATATTGTATACATTTATGTACTACAAAAAGTGCGGCGAATTCTCCAAGGGAACATAGTCCAAAGTTCAAGACGACGTCCATCCTTGTAGACACGTCGCAAAATGACGCCCGCAATAATGTATTCAGCACTTCACAAAGACGAATGAAATGTGGTGAATATAACTGCAATTGACGGAAAACTGTTTCAAGGAGACGAAATATTACTCTGATGTTTTTCATTAACAAAAAAATCCTGCCTATAAGATTGACGTTAAATGGCCGAGGACGTAACGGTTCACTTGAGAAATCGCGGGGAACCTTCATGTGTAGGCCTATAGGCAAGTCAGTTATTACGTTAAAATATTTGAGAGTATTGCATGGTTTTTTTCTGAGTTTCATTTTACAATCGGGAACCAGCTACGGACGCGCTTACAAAGCCTTGAGCGGTAATCGAGGACAAGAGCCGAACGTGCTTTAACGTGTTTCCTCTGGCGAATCCAGTTTGTTTTAGAGTTACGAATGCCGCCGCGTCAGAGGGAACACTAGCATGATAACCTCGACAAATAATTGTTCTTGTTGGTTTACTGCCACTCTTCCCTTCCTTCTTCTTCTTTTTCACCCCTCTCTAGCTTTTTTAACGAATATAAACGGGTATACACATCACTTCTTGTGTGAACAGTACGATTAAGCTGACTTAGAAGCTCCGTATGCCTGCAGTTGTTTTTCGCGTACGAAGGCGCAGAAGCAAGCGAGCTATGATGTGAGCACTGGTACGTGCGTAAGACACTGAACTGCAGTGCTTGGATGCGAACTGTGTGACACTGGATTTCAAGGTGGCCGTCCTTTCATTTTGCGACATTGCCATTTCCTTCGCAAATTTAAATAAAGAAATTGAAACTTCTCAACAGACTCGCAGAATCTCTTTTGAACATAGGCCCCTCTCAGAACTGTGTAATTTTTTTTCTAATAAATAACCATGTGTATTACTGAATCTCTGCGGCTTATTTAGCAATCTACGTATGCGGGTCGTTAAGGGATTAATTGTTGTTATAGACTGTTAACGGCAAACTGATCACTTTATTCATGCGTCGGCCATGTGAAACTGTGAAATTATTATAAAAGTGAATATTTTATAAATCTGATAATTATTACACTTAGATGAATAAAAAACGGTAAGCTAAATAAATCATTTAAGTTTTCACAAATGTTTACCCGACACGTTTAATTCAACGTTGAGATATGAAACGACAATTTCTCCATCGTTACCAACGTTACTGGGCAAATGCTACTTAGTGCGCCCGTTAAAATTAATGCAAGTAGGAACAGTGAGATTTTTCAAAGGTTGATTTCAAAAGTGNAATGCTACTTAGTGCGCCCGTTAAAATTAATGCAAGTAGGAACAGTGAGATTTTTCAAAGGTTGATTTCAAAAGTGCTCACTTTATAGTGAACAGCCTTTTAAGCACATCCAAAAGAATAACTTTATTTCTTTAACACACTTATTTTTCGTAAATAAGGGAGGCTTATTATAAAATCACATTCTGTCCCTCCCTGTGTGTGTATGATTCTCCGTCCACCTGAAAACCAAATCACAAAATGTTTATCTCAAAGAAAATCTCATCTCGTGTTGGATACATATTAATTCTATAATTTTAGAGCGTTACTATTTTATTGGAAATCCNAATGCTACTTAGTGCGCCCGTTAAAATTAATGCAAGTAGGAACAGTGAGATTTTTCAAAGGTTGATTTCAAAAGTGTTCACTTTATTGTGAACAGCCTTTTAAGCACATCCAAAAGAATAACTTTATTTCTTTAACACACTTATTTTTCGTAAATAAGGGAGGCTTATTATAAAATCACATTCTGTCCCTCCCTGTGTGTGTATGATTCTCCGTCCACCTGAAAACCAAATCACAAAATGTTTTTCCCAAAGAAAATCTCATCTCGTGTTGGATACATATTAATTCTATAATTTTAGAGCGTTACTATTTTATTGGAAATCCTGCTTGATGAAAAAGTGAGAGCGCCTTTCCCCGCTCGTTGCTAGGAAAAGCTATGAAGTGCTGTTAGAAACAGGCATAGGCATGTTTTTGCATAGATATGGTCGTGCGGTTAGTATACCTGACCTATATTTGGGATGTCAAGAGTTCGATTTCCCCCGGTACCATTTTGTGTTGGTTGGTAGAGAGGTACGGGAAATTTGCTTTTCGAGCACAAATTTCGAGTCTACCATTTATGATCAATGGAGAGTGGTCTTCTGACTGTCCCACACATACAAAGTTTGAGACGTGTGTTAGGCAGTTACGCACAGGAAAGCAAAATTTAAAGGGAGCTCGTGCTTAGGGTATTGTTCGCTTCACGCTCTATGAATAAAACCTTTGAAACATCAGCCCATATATGACATGTTCGTTTTTTTTCTTCTAAACAGTATATCACTACTGAGAATGAATCCGTTAAAATTGACGCACCCTTCTATGGGAAAATGAATTTTCCACTAATATTTTCTGTGTAATATTTATTTTATAATCAATATAAATAACAAAGAGAGAGAAAAGAGGTGTGTTGAAAATTATTAGTAATAAATAGTTCTTGAGTAAAATATTATTGAATATTTTCAGGTTATTTTTAAAATAAACGTTTCTTTTATTTAAGTTTTCAGGAAGACGTTGATGGAGACACATTCCATTGTTATGTATAAAATATTATNATAAACGTTTCTTTTATTTAAGTTTTCAGGAAGACGTTGATGGAGACACATTCCATTGTTATGTATAAAATATTATTTTCTATTTCTCGACCGCACAAAATAGAATGCGTTGGTTTCGCCTTTGCCTTTTCTTCAAGACTCATTTAAACTTTGTTTACTTGGGGCGAAGGGATATGTACGGGCACAGCCCGAAAGTACAAATTTAGCAGGGCTTTTAAAAAGTTGGAACTAATCGCAAATAAAATACAGGCTCGGAATCGCTTGCATATCGAATCGGCGTTCGTAAATTGCCAAGTCATGCAGGGGCAATGGATCTTCNAATACAGGCTCGGAATCGCTTGCATATCGAATCGGCGTTCGTAAATTGCCAAGTCATGCAGGGGCAATGGATCTTCATCTTGTGAGCGTGTAGACTAAACGTCTATACGGCTATCGAGGTTCTCTAAAGAAATAAATGCTTATTTGGTATTGACCTTAGTGGTCACTTAGCAGCTGGTTAGGAGAGGGAAAGATCGAGCTCTCGCGCGCGGCCTTAGTTTCGGCTCCCTGGCAGGAGTAAAGGTTGCTTGTGGCGGGGCGCGGCGGGGGGAAAGGTGTGTGGGTCGGAGGTCGGGTGTAGGTCGAGATGGATGTCACCCGGCCGGAGAGAACATTCTGCCCCTCCGCTCTCCTCCTGTCTCCACGCCTCTTTTCGATAGTCCTTCTAATTAAAATTAACCCCCACGAGCTGTAGTAATTATAGGGTTTGGTGCGCAGGGAAAGTTTCAGGAAATGAAAAGACTTCTGGGGAGGTACTGCCGAGCTTCCACAGCCGCGTTCCTGTCCGCACTTTCCGTCTCTCCCTCCCCGTCTCCCTCCCCCNGGGGAGGTACTGCCGAGCTTCCACAGCCGCGTTCCTGTCCGCACTTTCCGTCTCTCCCTCCCCGTCTCCCTCCCCCGACAATCCTTTTCGTTACTCCTTCTCTTTCTCCCATTCGCCGGCGACGAGGCAGAAAAAAACATCCAGTTGATTCAGCGCTGTACACTCGTGCAAAATGACGAGGTGGGTGATACTCGTTGAAGCGATGACGACCCGTTTTTCAATTCGCTAAACACCTTTTCTAAATGACGCCAGTGCTCAACATGTATGCAATGTAAAGATTACGATTAGATCGTTGTCCGTTTATTTCACGTAATTTCATTGGGGACAAGACATATTTTGTACGGAATTTTTCGATTCTTTAAATTACGCAAATTAGTGAATGGTTTTGGACTTAGTTTGTTTCGTTGTGCGTAGTTAATTTTGAGGTTTTTGCTATATTATTGTTTAAATGTTTGTGACAAAATATTTGACTGTATGACATACACCTTAAGATATGTCAAAAACCCTGTCATGTCTATTTATATATTTTCAATAATTGTTCGCAATTTTGTTTTGTAGTAGTTTCCTAAAATTTCTCAATGGAGTGTTACGTTACTAAAAAAATCACAGATTAATTTTTACAAAACTGTATTGTGAACTGACTTTAAAACTTTTGACAGAATTTCTATTTAAGCTATAATGTTATCATAGTTTTATGAAAAAACTTGAAGCTCTACTACATATTCTGATAGCTGGAAATTGTTAAATGTCTGTGCTTTTCATGCAGTTTTTATTTTATTTTACTTACATAGTGGTTCTACTGGGCTTCCTGTAATCAGTTTGCTATTAGGCACAATGCGTTCCTTATTTAACAGTCTTCACTTTCTAGACCCCTTTATCACAGGGCGTGTTTCAAGACTTTTGTGAAGCGGCGAAATAGTTTTTGACATTTATGTTCTATAATAGTGTAACTTGCAGTTAAGAGGCTTTTTGTGAGTGAGCACTTTTGAAAGCTGTGCTTATGATTTGTTATCTGCCAATTTTGTATCCTTAGATCATAGGGCTTATGTAAAATAAAAATTGCGATGGTTCCCTTCACTTAATTCGCTCGTCGATTAAGTGGAACTTTGAAATCGTTAGGAACTTAAATACGATACTAATATGGCAATTGTTATTTTTGTGTACGTGAAAGAAACAGAATATGAAATAAATCCACTGTCGACAAATTGAAACACACATTTTAATACGACGTGAATACATGGAACTAATTTTTATCCTCATTGTCAGCTTTACTGGAAATTTGCTGATCCGTGTGTCCGTTATGTATATATGCAATACAGAGCAGGGCATGTTTTTCACGTGTTGATTTAAAAACTGCTTTGTTAACTGCGATTAATTAATTGTATTAATTTTGACTTCTGAGGCCAAGAAAGAACACTTTCTCCATTTGATAAACTGTTTTTTTTATCCCTTATCTGTTTGTTCAGTGTGTAGACACTAGCGTCTGACTACTGCGGTACTTGGTTCGAACCTAGACCTCTCTTGTTGGGAAATTTTGGGACGAGTATTTTCATGTGGAGAGATCGCCGGGCACTGTCGCTACTTAGGCCTTTCTCGGGGTACTCCCGTTTTCTTCACAAATCTCATTCCACCGCTGCTACCTCTCCATCACATAACTCACTTTACTTGATGCATTCTTCGGGCTGGCAGGAGTGGCAAGTATGTCCCACGAGTGGGCCAGGACGCATACCTGGCGCTTGAATTGCGTGGCAGCGTGTTTGAAATCACCCCCCCTTTTTTTTTTATGAAACCACTAAACGTGTTCCTTTTAAACCGATGTACGAAATCACATGTCAGACAAGGGACGAAACATTTTCTCAGTAGATCATGCTCATTATAAATGCTGTTCCCGAGCTCTCCAGCATATATCGAAATGGTTTTTCGACATTGTTGTATCTTGTAATATGGGCTACTGATCGGAAACTTCAGAAATTATTGTAGGGTCCTGCACTGAACTTTACTTCAGATTTTTCAGGAATAAGTTATGTTCACAGTTTATACTCCTAAAGTTAACAGCAGGACGATGGAAACGCTGACGGGGCTGCGCTCGACCAGCGGATATAACGATCGAATACCACCAAGGCAACCTGGAGTCGATTCCCGGCGGGGCCGCTTCCGGATTTTCACACATGCAAATCATGTCAGATGATGCATGCTTGGCTGGTTTTCTCGGAGATCTCCCGTTTCCCCCGAACTTGTATTCCAGCACTGCATCATTTTCACTTCACTTCACCTTCATCTGCTCTCATGACCTCGTTAAGAGCCGCTCCCCTCCACGCCACTCTACGGAAACGCAGTACGCTTTGCGCGTAGGAGTGATGGGGCACTAGGTATGCGTGTTGGTCTCGCCCTTATCGCTCGCTTGCTTCCGAGACCTTCAAACGTGCTGAAAAGCTCCAACGCCCTNGTATGCGTGTTGGTCTCGCCCTTATCGCTCGCTTGCTTCCGAGACCTTCAAACGTGCTGAAAAGCTCCAACGCCCTTAATGCCAGCTTCCTCCTGCTTGGAGGTGAGAACAACGTACATACTTACGATAAATTAAGTCGAACTTTCCTCAAGCAGTTCCGCACAGCGACTGTCTTTCATATACACTCTCTCTTCTCTCAGAATATTGTTTCCCATTGTAGTGTTCTGCTTCGCACATTTTATTTCACTTCAGCTAACTTCCCAAACTGCAATGAAAGTCAGATACAATGTATCTGGCTGCAAATATAGAAATGTTAAGCGTCGCCACTGTGCCAAGTTAAGAACTTCAATACGCATTCGGCTCTTCCTGGAACGAATGTAGAAAGCTGCCATGGATGCATGCAAAAATCCTCCATCATCCGTGTTTTCTCAGTACGCGCATGCACTGATGCGGTAAATTTGCGGACAATTTCTTAGAGTGTGCGCTTAAACTGTACTGCTAAGCCAGCTAGATTCTTCCATTTCGTTACATAACTGTGAGCAGCGAAGTCTGAGAATGACGCAAGACATCTGTGTTCTTGAAGGACAACGTATTCCCCCAACTCCCCTCTTCATACTCATTAACTGTTATTGCCAGGCTTTCCTGTCAAGTTTAAATCGACAGGAAACGCGGTATGCGGCAGTCTGCCCTTTGATCATTGCGGCCTGTTTTTAATCTGAGAATAAAAACATATTTCCGCTGTAAATTTTANTGCGGCAGTCTGCCCTTTGATCATTGCGGCCTGTTTTTAATCTGAGAATAAAAACATATTTCCGCTGTAAATTTTACTCTGCGTTACATGATTAGGAGTTTTTATTTATAAGATAAAATTTATGTCCATTGAAAACGGCAGCCTTCAGAGACAGAATATATTATATTGCCATTAGTGACCGGGCATTCGTAGGAAATGACTTATGTAGCTGTTATTCTCTTAGTATTATGTAGGTCCGCCATTCGCCGCTATCGCAGCTTTTACCCTTCTAGGAATCTNTGCGGCAGTCTGCCCTTTGATCATTGCGGCCTGTTTTTAATCTGAGAATAAAAACATATTTCCGCTGTAAATTTTAATCTGCGTTACATGATTAGGAGTTTTTATTTATAAGATAAAATTTATGTCCATTGAAAACGGCAGCCTTCAGAGACAGAATATATTATATTGCCATTAGTGACCGGACATTCGTAGGAAATGACTTGTGTAGCTGTTATTCTCTTAGTATTATGTAGGTCCGCCATTCGCCGCTATCGCAGCTTTTACCCTTCTAGGAATCTNATGTAGCTGTTATTCTCTTAGTATTATGTAGGTCCGCCATTCGCCGCTATCGCAGCTTTTACCCTTCTAGGAATCTTTCCAGTAAGTTTTGGTAGATGTCAGAAGGTTTTCTTTTTTTTTCCTCCAGCAACGTGGCAAACAGTTCCGTAGCCGTTTTGGGGCAGTCTGGTCTGGCTATCAGTCGGCGCTGTAACTCATCCCAGAGATACTCATTGGGGTTTAGATCAAGGCTTTGGGCCGGCCACTCGATATCGTTCACTTCCGTGTCGTTAACCACTCGATTTTGGCCTTCGATTTATGAACGGGTGCATTATCATGTTGAAAATGATAGGGACATGCTCCAAATAGTTGCCACAGGGTTGGTAGCATTGAACTGTCCAATATTGCGTGATAGGCCGCCGCATTAATGATTCCAGGAACTAAAACCAGTGGACCAACACCAAACCACGAAAAAAAGGCCCATGCCATAATGCCTCCTACTCCAATTTGACAGTGGGGACTATACACTTCGGTACGTAACGCTCTCCTGGCATTCTCCAGGTCCATAACCGACCATCGGATTACCACAACGTGTAACGTATTTGCCACTCCACGTGATGTTCTTCTACTGCTCTGAAGTCCACAGAGACGTGTTTTGCACCACTGTAATCGACGGAGAGTGTTCAGAGTATTGATTATTGGCTAATGTGCTGCAGCTCGCCTGTGGAATCAAAATGCTAACACTTCTCGAATGGCACGAGTACTGGCATNATTATTGGCTAATGTGCTGCAGCTCGCCTGTGGAATCAAAATGCTAACACTTCTCGAATGGCACGAGTACTGGCATCACTCCCAGATGCCATTAGAAAGTATGTGGTCACATATCGTAACGAAGATTGCCGGTTTGACTTCACCACACGTCGAAGGCATCGACGCTCCATATCTGCCAATTTTAATTGACTCCTCTCTTCGAGGTTATGGTTTTATAACTCCCTGGCATTTCCATTTCTCCATTACATCACGTGGTTACTTAAACTTGCCAAAAATATCACGGTTGGAATTAGAGAATCGGTGGGTACCGATAATCATGCCACTTTCCGCCTCATTCCTTCTCGTTGTAACTGGTAAACATTTCTACCGAACACTAACGACATGCTTGTGTGACGTATGGGATCAGTCTACTCTCCTTTTAAGGGGGTGTCCTGTCATTAATAGCAATTCATTGTAATTACAAACCTGGAAATAGTTCCTTATGAAAATAAATTCGGATATAATATTTTAATAGAGTTTCTCCGCTATCAGAACATGCCAACGTTGTTTCAGAGTTGGAATGCTTGAGTCACTGGGGTTATTTATTATTTACCTAAGTGTAATCTGTTAGGTGACTAATGGAAACAGCAAGCTTCGTGCACTCAAATTTTGTTTGGAGATGATTGCCAGTTATGATCCAGTTTGTCATTTGAGCTGTAGGACCTGACACAGTTCAAAATCTACAAATTGATTGATTACAGTACCGAGAGTTCAGTTACATTGAGAAAAAGGTTTTGTTGAATACAACAAAGTTTTTTTTGGCGCAACCAAATTATTTGTTTGTATAGGAACAATGAAATATGTTGTAGTTGAAACAAAACTATTTCGTTGTTTTATTAGGTTGGCCCCAAACTGCAATATTTGGTTGTTATAGATTTATTTCGCTCTACGTACATTAAACAGTTCGGGTCAATATAACAAGAAAGTGAAGGCCCACCGCTATTAGAAACTAGATCGCTTGCGCCCAAGCGTTAGGCCTTAGAAACCTCAGCTTAAGTGACTACTGACAAAATATAAATGTTTTAAAATACATACAGTTCAAATAATGGACAAGGTGCGTGAATAAATATTTCAAGTTTTGAAACTTTTTTGGTTTCCTGTTTAACTTGTTTTATTAGGATTTTTACTCCATTATTAAGCATCAATAAATGCACTACCAAACACTGTTACAATCCTAATTGTCACAAAAATTACAAACAAACTCTCTAGCTGTATTTTCGAACGAAGGCAACCAACTGAGTGACCAAATAATAAATGTGTACAGTTAATTAAACTAAATATTTTGCGGGCAGTCTAGAATATCTTTGGTTCAAAACAGATGTTTTATTTATTCATGTGTATTGTCTAGATGAACAAAATTATTTTTTTTTGCTGTCAAGTTCTACACACTTAACAAAATATTTTGTAAGACTAACAAAATATTTTTTTATCCTATACAAACAAGTGTTTTGTTGGCTGGAACAAACCTGTCTCTCAGTGGGAGGTTTTGATTGGCACTTAACAGCGAGGTGTTAAGCGCCGGTGAAGGTTAAATGAGATAAGGATGGAGCAGCGCNGGCAGTCTAGAATATCTTTGGTTCAAAACAGATGTTTTATTTATTCATGTGTATTGTCTAGATGAACAAAATTATTATTTTTTGCTGTCAAGTTCTACACACTTAACAAAATATTTTGTAAGACTAACTAAATATTTTTTTATCCTATACAAACAAGTGTTTTGTTGGCTGGAACAAACCTGTCTCTCAGTGAGAGGTTTTGATTGGCACTTAACAGCGAGGTGTTAAGCGCCGGTGAAGGTTAAATGAGATAAGGATGGAGCAGCGCCNGAGGTTTTGATTGGCACTTAACAGCGAGGTGTTAAGCGCCGGTGAAGGTTAAATGAGATAAGGATGGAGCAGCGCCGGAATGCAATGATGGGAGAACGGGAGTAGTCCGATAAAACTCGACGTCCACCACGTTCCCCACGTGCAAAAATCACGATGACACAGCTGGGAATCGAACCCGGTTCACTTTGGTTGGAAGCGAGTACTCTGACCACCACACCACTGAGCGTTAAGAATGTTAAGGCTACTTGCAAACAGGCAATGTTGTTATGATAGTGTGGCGGTGGTGCTGAAGGTGTGGTATAGATAGGCTTTACAAGATAGTGAGCTGTTTTGAAATGAACGAACGTTCGAAGAAACTCACTGCCCGTTAACTGTACATATGTTACCACACACACTGGTATTCAGGCTTGCATTTAAGTTGGCAGCGATTTAAGTAAAATTAATATTTTCAAGTCCTGGCATTTTATTGTGCGTGTACTGTTAAAATTTATGGCAATTNCAGCGATTTAAGTAAAATTAATATTTTCAAGTCCTGGCATTTTATTGTGCGTGTACTGTTAAAATTTATGGCAATTAAAGTTGGCGTTTTTCCTACTTTGTAGACATTAGAGTACGTGATGACATATTACTAATACATTTAGGTTCCTAACAATTTCACGTTTTCAATTGACTGACGCATGCATAGTCATTAGGCTCACTACGTATGTCAGAAGGATACAAAATGAGGAGAAAGTAGATCTTAAGGGGAATCCCTAGTAAATATTGTCTTTGAAATCAGTGCTTGAGCGTAAACGCCTGTCTTATTAAATAAATGTTCTGGGAATACAATTCCCCCTCCCCCGCCCCAGTAAATGTAAAACATAATTATATACGGCCACCACATTTGTAGAGTTTTCGAAAGTGCTGAGTTAACCGGGAATAGCTTGTAAAAGCAAAGTTTGTGTGTCAGTGAAAGAGGCGTGGAGCCNCGTCACCTCTTACATTCATCCCAGACTTTATGTTTCATTTTATTTGTGTACAAACTAGTTCTTCAGTCCCCCCCCCTAAAAACTTTCGTCGCCTTTCTGGCCGCTTTCATCTCGCTTATAAAATGTTCGTCAGTTTTTCTGCNCCCCCCCCTAAAAACTTTCGTCGCCTTTCTGGCCGCTTTCATCTCGCTTATAAAATGTTCGTCAGTTTTTCTGCAGCTCACACCGCTGGGGTACCTGGTCAGATCTTGTGTGGGGAAAGTGACGGAGACTGCCGAGGTGTGGTGGCTTTCTAGGGGCATTCCCATTTCTTCCTCCCTACTTACTTCCGTGGTTGCTCCACTCCCGTCTTATCTTTCACATCACCCATTCGTCTCGGGATGGCCGGAACGACACACCTATCCTTTGTGTAAGATAGCTTACTCCAGTCCTCTCAAGACCTCGTCGTTAAGAGCCGCCCAAATCTCTCAACTCTCAACTAACTCCAGTTATCTCCAGTCTCNAGTCCTCTCAAGACCTCGTCGTTAAGAGCCGCCCAAATCTCTCAACTCTCAACTAACTCCAGTTATCTCCAGTCTCATATCCATGGTTCCTGATTTACAATAAAACTACTGGTGAACAGTTGATATCGGGTACATTCGTTTTACAACTGACCACTGGTGAACAGTAGATATCATCGGGAACGTCTTTTTGCTCACATTTTATTCTGGGCTCTCGTTTGTTGACATTTTTTCGTATATTCACTGGAAGTTTTAGTCTTACTTCTCCATCATACAAAGCTTTGTACAAGTTAATGTATTATTGTAATCACCGTCTAAGAACGATTTTTGTTTCTAGTTTGGACTACCATTTCGCTTTACTTTGCGCCATTTTCTCCTCAATTATTTTAACATCTTGTGTTTACGCCTAAAACTCTTCTGTCATATATCTTGGTTATTAACCTTTACCACCAAGTAATTGGCAGGCATAATGGGTGTCGTTTTTTTCCACGATTATTACAGCGTAATTTCATTGTATGTTATCAGTGTGAACACTAATGCGCTGCCTTGTGTTTGTCCATGCCTAAGTTAACACCGCTCAGTGGTTTATTTACCTCTTTAACCGGCTTTTACATTCCATGTTCATTTCCTAATCTCTTTTGTTAACGATTTGTACACGCACCTTAAGAATTTACTATGCATCATTCCTCTCCACGCCGTAACATGCTTCTTCAGTGTTCAGAAATTCCCCAGTCAAATTCCTTACCAAACATTAAATCTATAACACTAACAATAACTAAAAATGCTCTTCTCTATTTGTAANTATCAGTGTGAACACTAATGCGCTGCCTTGTGTTTGTCCATGCCTAAGTTAACACCGCTCAGTGGTTTATTTACCTCCTTAACCGGCTTTTACATTCCATGTTCATTTCCTAATCTCTTTTGTTAACAATTTGTACACGCAGCTTAAGAATTTACTATGCATCATTCCTCTCCACGCCGTAACATGCTTCTTCAGTGTTCAGAAATTCCCAGTCAAATTCCTTACCAAACATTAAATCTATAACACTAACAATAACTAAAAATGCTCTTCTCTATTTGTAGTTATTTATTTTATTTCCTACCAGTTACTCCCTTTCACCCATCATGTTGCTGTCATTCTCTTCTTTTTATTTTCGTGTTCTTTACCAGTTGTACAAAAACAAATATTCTTTATTCTCACTGTTTGTCTTTTACGCTCGTAACCATACTTTTACCCTTTTTGTTTGTTATATTTACACTTTTCTCTTCATTTCTTCTGCTGCATTTTCTTATTTTCTTTCATTAAGTGTATTTTCTGACTGATTTGTTGTAATTCCGTAAAGTCTACTTTACTTTGAGCGTTTAAATGGATTGTATCAATTGCCGAAAAGAAGCCTAAGAACAAAACAAAGAAACCGAAAACCAGACAAATCCTAGTTAATGACAACAAAGAACTAGGAACTGTAGAATATTTACATGTGCATTGATAAGGGGACAGCATTTTCCTTTTTTGTGTTATTTTGGGCTACTTTATCTGTCATGTTTCTGTTTTTATCGTCCTGCTATGTCTTCTGAAATTGGGCTTTTATTCGTATAGGTTAACTGTGTTCCATTTCTCCGTATAATTTTGTCGTGATTAATTATTTTTAGCTTTGGTCCTTAAACATTGACCAGGAAACAAATATTANGTTATTTTGGGCTACTTTATCTGTCATGTTTCTGTTTTTATCGTCCTGCTATGTCTTCTGAAATTGGGCTTTTATTCTTATAGGTTAACTGTGTTCCATTTCTCCGTATAATTTTGTCGTGATTAATTATTTTTAGCTTTGGTCCTTAAACATTGACCAGGAAACAAATATTTTTTTTAAAATTGTGTTCACCGTGGTGGTAGTTCGCCAATTGTCTTGTCCAGTTTGTTGCCTGTCGCTCGTTGGTTTATGTTCTGTTGACTTCTAGATCCTTCTGTAGTTCCTAGTTCTCTGTTGTTCATTATCTGGGGTTTATCTGGTTTTCGGTTTCTTTGTTGTTCTTAGGTTTATTTACTGCAATGGATACTGTCCATTTAAATTCTCACAGAAAACCTGCAATACATGGCCATAAAGTTTTAAAGATAATATTTTCATTTAGTTCGACATTCCACTGATATATTGTCTCATACACATTCTTCTATTGCGCGTTCTGTCAAATGTTAGCCCTGTATATTTTGCTTTTATTTCGTTTTAACTACGTAGCCAGTTATTAATTTTTGATTACAGTCCCTGTTATCTTCCGTAATATCATGGTTGGCTTTCCTGCTATACGTGCTGTTTTCGAAATGTAGTACATATCTTGCACACAAGCTTAGCGATATACAAACTTCGCCACTTCTTACACTTCAGCTCTCTACTCGTGGCACTTTATCGTACATTCCTCTCTTATTATTTCTGCACAAGCATGGAAATCCCGAAATGTTCCTGTAAAAGTTCCCCAACATCCTTTTCTTCTTCCTGCTTACAGAATTCTTTTAGCAGTTGTATGATGTGTAATATTGTCTGTTTCGTTTAGATGTTAACCTTAATTTAACCTAGGATATCAGTTACTATCGGCTGTTCACGGTAAACTGAGCACTTTTGAAAGCCCTGTTTAAGATCTACTTGTATGCACATTGCGTATTAAAATTAACGTCGCCATGGGTCTGGCCACTTATTAATGTGGCGTCAGTCAAGTCAAACTGTGAAATCGTTACAAAAGTAAATAGTTTACACATTTGCTTAGTTTTTACAGTTACGTGCATTACAAATACAAAGGAAATGAAACCATTTCAGTATTCACAAATGTTTACCTAACATTTTAAGTTAAATTCAACCATAAGACATGGAACTACTTTCTTTTAATCGTTACCAACTTTACGTAGGCGCAGTGGCATTTTTCAAAAGTTGGTCCTGGAAGTGCTCAATTAACCGTGAACAGTACAGTACTTGCTTTACGCCTTACTTCAGATCTTCATTTGTTCATCCACTGGATTTTCTCAGTTGATTGTAACCTGCATTCTTCTCCTAATTTCATACTTAAGTTCTCTGTTTATTGTTTCTTTTCTGGCAAAAGTCTAATGCGTTGATTTCGGGTCTGTTATTCTCCAAAATAACTGTTTGTCGGTGATCGCGGTCGTAATGGCGTCGGGCTTAGATGTGACGAGGAGACTGTATCGGCGATGGTACGCACCCATCCCACAACATGCCTTAGTCGCGAGCATACAAAATAACCAAGTGGTTCGGATGTCACAGGTGGCCCCGTCGTCTTCAGCCTCTGTAGCTAACCGTACGACACGAAACTCAAACAAATTCTGGGCAATGTACACTCGCGTGTCTGTTGTTCTCGTATTTGTATATATCGCTTTTTAAGACGCATATTAATTTATAGTTTCGGGTGTTACAAAAAATANACCGTACGACACGAAACTCAAACAAATTCTGGGCAATGTACACTCGCGTGTCTGTTGTTCTCGTATTTGTATATATCCCTTTTTAAGACGCATATTAATTTATAGTTTCGGGTGTTACAAAAATGCAATTTTGTAAGCATGCTGTACACAGATATTATTTCGTTGTTATAACCAATAAGATGTAGGATTTGTGTTCGCCTATAGTAAAACGAATCATTTGTAACTTGAAGCAGCAGCATGGTTTACGAATTAGTTACTCCCATGGAAGTTAATTGGGCAAGAAAAACCTGCTTGAGCTTTATGTACACAATTTTGTATCCTGGGTCTGAATGGGCAAAATTCACAGCACCTATTCCGTAGAATATTGGTATAACTCCTACTGTCTTGGATGTAACTTCCAGATGCCAGTGGGTATTTATTTAAAAACCTACAAAACTGCATAGCTTAATAGTAGGATTTCAGATTTTATTGAAATTTTTGTAATTTTAGCTGGGTCTAGATATTTGAGAACCTTTAATCATTCACTTTAAAATTTCGATATCAGCGGAGATAAAAAAATAATCGAAAAAAATCGGTACAGTATTTGCACATCTCGTGCTGGGCAGACCAGGTTAACAAGCTAAACCTGACGGAGCGCAGCAATTACTGTCGCCCATTCATTATGGTCGGTGGTTACAGGAATGTAGGATACACTTTCTGCTTTGTGACCCCACAGCGGGACATGTTTGCTGGAACAAACGACGACACGTGCAGACTAATTAGCATATAAATCTATCATAGGGGCCTCTTGCACTCTAACTGCGTTGGCGCTCCACGTTACAAATAGTGTTTCGGATTTGTCAGGTCCACGTAAATATTCTTCGTTTGTTTCATCTGAAACGATACTCGGCGAATGAATATGGTAATTATTCATTGATGCTAGTTGGAAACATTTCAGAATTATTTCATTTATTATGAATAACTTTAGGTTTCCTGAATTTTCAACTATTCTTTCCACAAGCCTTCACTGTCCTGAAAACTGTGTGTGTTCCATCAAGTTGNTAGGTTTCCTGAATTTTCAACTATTCTTTCCACAAGCCTTCACTGTCCTGAAAACTGTGTGTGTTCCATCAAGTTGTGTTATGGGTTCCTAGTCTGGGATTTAATTAAGCAGCAGCCAATGTACAACTAACTGAGACTCGATTTCGCAAAGTATTGTGGAGTCTAGCTTGCTGCCGATTGAATCCGCGAAATTTCTGTCTCTCTAGGGATCACGCAGGTGGTGGAAGTGCGTACTTCTTACACGACGAAAAAACGTACAAGTATGTTGTAGCGAAATATTTAAAATTTGAATGCGCCCGGAAGTTTTAGACACGTAGAAATTTTCCAGGACCTAGCGTAGTGAATTCGACAAAGAATCGCCACAGTGAACGGGCGAGTGCGGTTTGAATCCGAGGCTCCGCCACGTCATTCGAATTCTGTAAGCTCACTCACTCTAAGGCCACGTCTTGCTGTAAAAAGACGCACGAGGATGGGAGGGGGTGGGGGGATTGTGAAAAATACGGCCCACCGCGTCCGGGGCCTGCGGGCGGCGCCGATATTTAGCGCTTTGCCTCCGCACTGCGGCCATTACTGTAAATCACGAAACAGAACGCGGGTATCGCCCCGACACGTCAGCGAGAACTTCGCTCATCTGCACAACTCTTACATCCCCCGTCTCTCTCTCTCTCCCTCACTCNTCCCCCGTCTCTCTCTCTCCCTCACTCGCTACTCTCCCGATCAATTTAACTTGTAGCCGGGGTGGCTGACTGTTGGGTGGGGCGGGGTGTGTTGCGGGGTAGGGCGCAACTCGCCATTTTTCAGCATTAAAAAGGGGGCCGGTAATAAAGTATCTCGAGAAAACGTCACCAGAGAGTTCCCGCCCTCCCCTTTTCAACCTCTTTCTCGACCCCTTACCCGCCATACAACTTCCTCACCGCTGTTAATGCGGCAACCAGAAACATAAAAATTATTTATGACGAAATGGACGAAAATAATATTGAAGGAACTATTTTTTCCTTCGTCTCTATTTCTGCTGAAGGCGTGGAGAAGGCTGGGGGGACGCGAGGAGGAATAACGGACGAACAATGTGAATTTACTCCGAGAATTCTCTGAGTGCGAAACTGTTTATCTCGGCGTGTCTCTGAGGTAATGTCTAATGTCTTCTCCGCTGTACTTAAACGACATTTAAAAAGAAAGCTTATTTTTGTTGAGGAATTGGTTGCGAGTTATAGTCGAGGTTATAATAAAAACTGTTTCGAAATGGTGGTGAAATAGTTTTCCATTAATTAAAAAAAACAACTAAAAAGGAAGTTAGGTTGGCGTCCGTACCGTAGAGTGAACATATCAGCTGCGCAGTAACGATCTGTCTCACAACATTACTACTATTTTTCTATTAGAATGGCGAACACTACGTAGCTTATATCTAGGTTGGCACATTGTTTACATAAAGAAGTGCTTTAAGATGTTAGTATACATCTTCTGATCGAGCTTTAAAGAAAATATAATATAAGANTTGTTTACATAAAGAAGTGCTTTAAGATGTTAGTATACATCTTCTGATCGAGCTTTAAAGAAAATATAATATAAGATAAGAATACATGCAGCTCTATTACGAATGTGTGATGTCATAGATAAGAATAAGTAGAGAAACGTGTGCACTTGGANATAAGAATACATGCAGCTCTATTACGAATGTGTGATGTCATAGATAAGAATAAGTAGAGAAACGTGTGCACTTGGAAAACATTTTGGATCGGTCTTTATTTAAATTTCATAATTTCTAAGCTTGTCGTGTTTTGTATATAAGACTTCAGTAAAGAAATATAAATATATACTCTTTTACCACGTTAAAAAAACAGAAATTTTGTCTACTATTAAGCGGCCGTACAACTCAAAAAGACACATCCGTTAGAATAAATAGCTGATGTCTCGTTATGAACTAGTCTTTACGGAACACAGCGACTTTAATACGTGCAACCACTTGCACGCATACTGAATATAACCTTTTTTTAACTAATACGACTACACATGAGTATGCATTCGAATAAATAATATATGAAACGCACAACCGATTGCACTGGAAAAAAGTGTCATTACAGTTTTCGTATAATGACTCAGAGAATGAGGAATATCTGCTGTCTGAGCGGTTAACGTGTTGTTCTCACTTACAAAGTCGTTCCAAGTACGACTTCTGACAGTCCAATCTCAAATTCACGTAATCTGCTTGTAGCCGCTACTTTATGAATGCAGAATGTAATAAGAACCCAGCATCTTTCTAGCACATGCTTAAGAGCACACTATGTGGGGAGAGGGGATTGTTTTTGAGGCTATGGCACCAAATCAGAACTCGTTACGTTTCCTGTACACNAGCACACTATGTGGGGAGAGGGGATTGTTTTTGAGGCTATGGCACCAAATCAGAACTCGTTACGTTTCCTGTACACTGTGGTGGATATGGTCACACTACGGTAATGTTAGCTTACCTTGGTCATGTACCAGTATATTACAGTTGCTGGGCTGGGAAAAGTGAAAGTTTCGTATTACCTACCTTCAAATATGCGGACCTGATAAGATGTTTCTAAGGCGCCGCAGNAGCACACTATGTGGGGAGAGGGGATTGTTTTTGAGGCTATGGCACCAAATCAGAACTCGTTACGTTTCCTGTACACACTGGTGGATATGGTCACACTACGGTAATGTTAGCTTACCTTGGTCATGTACCAGTATATTACAGTTGCTGGGCTGGGAAAAGTGAAAGTTTCGTATTACCTACCTTCAAATATGCGGACCTGATAAGATGTTTCTAAGGCGCCGCAGAGTGTTTGGTATATAGGCGCTTAAAAGAAACTGTTCAATGTGGCCATGGTGTGTTTTCATTAAAAAAAATATCGTACTTCAGTCTAGTTGATTATACAACTGTCGAGACATTTCAGGAAGTACAAACATTTTTGAAGCTCGTCATTATACCAAAAAACGGTACTATCAGTTTGTTTTGTCTTAAAATATTTCTATTGAATATATGAGAAACATTTTTAGGGCCGTAAGTGCCATAGTTACGGAAAGCCTGTGCACGAGTTCAATTGCCTTGCGTAACATCTGTATTTCACCTTAATATTTGTTGGTCGGCAAGGTGAGAGATCTTATGGTTTGGCACTATTATTACAAATTTGTAGATGATTTCATAACTTCACGGAAAAGTCATGTGGTCACGGATAAGTATTTAAAGCATGACATGACAGAACCTGACAGAATTATGTTCGTTGTTTCTCCACGATATGTACGTCACCAGTCACAAATCTCTGGTCAGGATATCTGGCTTCCGGCCAGCGTTTANGTGAGAGATCTTATGGTTTGGCACTATTATTACAAATTTGTAGATGATTTCATAACTTCACGGAAAAGTCATGTGGACACGGATAAGTATTTAAAGCATGACGTTGTTTCTCCACGATATGTACGTCACCAGTCACAAATCTCTGGTCAGGATATCTGGCTTCCGGCCAGCGTTTAGGTGTCAAAGTAAGCTACGTATCTCTGTTCCCGGTCTAAACAAGCGATTCTCCTGCCTCCTCTCCTCTTTTCGACGATGGTATCCATGAAGGTCTAAATTTGAAATGTGAACTACTTTTCTGTTAGATTTACGAGTTTTCACCCGCCAAATGAAGCTGTGTGGCTGGCAGTGATGCGCCAAAATTAAACTTTTTCAGCCTGGGTTTTGACATGTACCGGACGGACATAGTTACAGCCAGCTGCCCTGTGTGCACGAAAATATCTCCTGATATGCTAATGTTTATGTATGAAGTTGTGTATTCGAGTTTATTATTTTCCTGTTACTGCTTTGATTATTTCACTGATGTGTATTGCAAAGTTCATGTGTGATATAATGTCACACTCTTCCATTATTTATTTCACGATTAAACAGTTGAGCAGGGTTGGTCGAGTTTTACGTCTAGCCACCCATATTTATTTCAATAATAAGTTTCGTTGTAATGAAACAATTTTCGTTTGTCAGCTGTTGGTCGGTGGAGGAGTTTACGTGTGCCAGGCTTGATTTAACGCGTAGGAAAATCAAGCACTTGAGGATTCTTGAAACGAAATGTACCCCAGTAGATGTTTTAGGTTGTTGGCAATTGTGCGTCATTTGTTACTGTGTAATTTTTAGCTGGTAACCAGTCACTCTGACACTTCAGTTCAAAACAAACGCATTTGCTTGTTGCCACTCGCCATTCAACAGGGCACTATAAATAAACAATGATAAATAAGCAGAAGCTTTTATACGACATGCCTATTACTACAGAAAAAATTGCGTAGCAGTAGAAACTCGTGAAGTCGCATAAATATAGCTTTTTTCGTTTATGCCATTTACAATTACTGGAGGTCTAGGGGAGAGAGGATATTAGTGGCAACTTGTTGTTGTTGGTTTTTGGCTAAACGTTTTTTGAAGCACAGGTCAGTTTTTTTTTTTTCGTTTGACCATGTCTGTCCTTTCGTCATATATGAAACTAACACTGCCAACAATGGCATACTCGCGTTAATGAAGATACGTAGTGAAATCCTTAATACGTTCTTCCACACGTCTGAAGCAAAAAATAAGCCAGTTGAGATGTCATTATTTTTAATTTTTAACGACGTTTAATGCGATGTTAAAATATGAAACCCTTTCTTTTCACTCGCCGCCAATGCAACTGTAAACACTGTGGTTAGTGTTTATATTATAATACATACATCTTACAGCAGGAATTTTTTTCTTCAAAAGTTGTTTTCAAAAATGTTTATTTTACCACGAAGTTTGTTGTAACTTACAGGTACAAGCTAGCCAAACATACTACAGTAAGGAATTATACCTAAGCTTGGGATATACAAGCATGTGATTAGGCCTTTATCACTGTTCTACCGTCGTATTTATGCTAGCGATAGAATACAAATAAATTAACAATAAATGAATTTGTATGTGTGTGTGTGTACACACACACACAGACACTTCGCGTGGCATTTAATTTATAAAACAACCCAAATTTGGATTTGAAATATTTTTCGTTGAAAATGTAGGCAGGGTATTATTACTCTAAGTGTTTTTTTTTTAATGATACTGCTGGATAAAATGTACAAAAAAAATTTTACGTAGTAGAAATTATTAGAGTCAGATTTGTAAAGTGATTTAATTGTGTAACTTAATGAGTAGGTACTGTGCATTTATAAGTGTGTATGTATGTATCCGTATGTATGTAGCCTATATATATATAACACCCGAACAAGTTATTATTCAAAAATTATTAAAACTAGTTTTAATTGCAAAAGCTGAGCACATAATTTCTTCTTACATTTATCTTAATTGCTTATTATAATGATCTCATTCTATATGC
Source organism: Clitarchus hookeri (assembly GCA_002778355.1). Taxonomy (NCBI): domain Eukaryota; kingdom Metazoa; phylum Arthropoda; class Insecta; order Phasmatodea; family Phasmatidae; genus Clitarchus; species Clitarchus hookeri. The sequence continues at coordinate 102,410 of NQII01001129.1, read as the reverse complement.
ATTTTTACTAATCAGGCATAGAAAGGTCTCTAGTAAATTTGATATGAAAAAACGTAATGTATTACATAAATTACCACACATGTGTGATGAGAGGTGAAAGGAGAGTGAGAGAGGTGTATGTGAATGTTGCAGGGAGGGCTCGGTATCGAGGTGCCCGTCGAGAGACTCCCGGGGATCGTCGCTGCCGCGCTGCTCCTCCAGGGACTCGCAGTGCTCGGACCGCGGCCTGCCCAAGGTCGCCCTGCCCGCCGTCAGCCCCATCACGGCCGCGCTGCCGCCGCACACGGCGGCACTCGCCGCCTATCTCGGCCACCACTCCCGCCTGCTCATGACGTCACCGCTGCCGCCCGTGCTGTCGCGCGTGCCCGGCACCGTGACGCCGCTCGTCACCTCCTCCTCCTCGCCGCCGCTGCTGCCCCTCGCCGTGCCCGTGTCGCCCGACCACGACGCCCCCGCCGTGCTCGACTT